>JAWPHD010012987.1:0-71778 GCA_037043455.1 Cyrtodaria siliqua
GTAGCTGTGTAACTTATTACTAGGGTAGCTGTGTAACTTATTACTAGGGTAGCTGTGTAACTTATTACTAGGGTAGCTGTGTAACTTATTACGAGGGTAGCTGTTGTAACTTATTACTAGGGTAGCTGTTGTAACTTATTACTAGGGTAGCTGCTGTAACTTATTACAAGGTAGCTGTTGTTAGGGTAGCTGTGTAACTTATTACTAGGGTAGCTGTGTAACTTATTACTAGGGTAGCTGTTGTAACTTATTACTAGGGTAGCTGCTGTAACTTATTACTAGGGTAGCTGTGTAACTTATTACTAGGGTAGCTGTGTAACTTATTACTAGGGTAGCTGTGTAACTTATTACTAGGGTAGCTGTGTAACTTATTACTAGGGTAGCTGTTGTAACTTATTACTAGGTAGCTGTTGTAACTTATTACTAGGGTAGCTGTGTAACTTATTACTAGGGTAGCTGCTGTAACTTATTACTAGGGTAGCTGTTGTAACTTATTACTAGGGTAGCTGTGTAACTTATTACTAGGGTAGCATTGTAACTTATTACTAGGGTAGCTGTGTAACTTATTACTAGGGTAGCCATTGTAACTTATTACTAGGGTAGCTGTGTAACTTATTACTGGGTAGCTGTGTAACTTATTACTAGGGTAGCTGTGTAACTTATTACTAGGGTAGCTGTGTAACTTATTACTAGGGTAGCTGTTGTAACTTATTACTAGGTTAGCTGTTGTAACTTATTACTAGGGTAGCTGTTGTTAGGGTAGCTGTGTAACTTATTACTAGGGTAGCTGTGTAACTTATTACTAGGGTAGCTGCTGTAACTTATTACTAGGGTAGCTGTGTAACTTATTACTAGGGTAGCTGTGTAACTTATTACTAGGGTAGCTGTTGTAACTTATTACTAGGGTAGCTGTTGTAACTTATTACTAGGGTAGCTGTGTAACTTATTACTAGGGTAGCTGTGTAACTTATTACTAGGGTAGCTGTTGTAACTTATTACTAGGGTAGCTGTTGTAACTTATTACTAGGGTAGCTGTTGTAACTTATTACTAGGGTAGCTGTTGTTAGGGTAGCTGTGTAACTTATTACTAGGGTAGCTGTGTAACTTATTACTAGGGTAGCTGTTGTAACTTATTACTAGGGTAGCTGCTGTAACTTATTACTAGGGTAGCTGCTGTAACTTATTACTAGGGTAGCTGTTGTTAGGGTAGCTGTGTAACTTATTACTAGGGTAGCTGCTGTAACTTATTACTAGGGTAGCTGTTGTTAGGTAGCTGTGTAACTTATTACTAGGGTAGCTGTGTAACTTATTACTAGGGTAGCTGTGTAACTTATTACTAGGGTAGCTGTTGTAACTTATTACTAGGGTAGCTGCTGTAACTTATTACTAGGGTAGCTGTGTAACTTATTACTAGGGTAGCTGTGTAACTTATTACTAGGGTAGCTGTGTAACTTATTACTAGGGTAGCTGTGTAACTTATTACTAGGGTAGCTGTGTAACTTATTACTAGGGTAGCTGTGTAACTTATTACTAGGGTAGCTGTGTAACTTATTACTAGGGTAGCTGCTGTAACTTATTACTAGGGTAGCTGCTGTAACTTAATACTAGGGTAGCTGTTGTAACTTATTACTAGGTTAGCTGTTGTAACTTATTACTAGGGTAGCTGTTGTAACTTATTACTAGGGTAGCTGTGTAACTTATTACTAGGGTAGCTGTGTAACTTATTACTAGGGTAGCTGCTGTAACTTATTACTAGGGTAGCTGCTGTAACTTATTACTAGGGTAGCTGCTGTAACGTATTACTAGGTTAGCTGTTGTAACTTATTACTAGGGTAGCTGTGTAACTTATTACTAGGGTAGCTGTGTAACTTATTACTAGGGTAGCTGTTGTAACTTATTACTAGGGTAGCTGTGTAACTTATTACTAGGGTAGCTGTGTAACTTATTACTAGGGTAGCTGTTGTAACTTATTACTAGGGTAGCTGCTGTAACTTATTACTAGGGTAGCTGTTGTTAGGGTAGCTGTGTAACTTATTACTAGGGTAGCTGCTGTAACTTATTACTAGGGTAGCTGTTGTTAGGGTAGCTGTGTAACTTATTACTAGGGTAGCTGTGTAACTTATTACTAGGGTAGCTGTTGTAACTTATTACTAGGGTAGCTGCTGTAACTTATTACTAGGGTAGCTGTGTAACTTATTACTAGGGTAGCTGTGTAACTTATTACTAGGGTAGCTGTGTAACTTATTACTAGGGTAGCTGTGTAACTTATTACTAGGGTAGCTGTGTAACTTATTACTAGGGTAGCTGTGTAACTTATTACTAGGGTAGCTGTGTAACTTATTACTAGGGTAGCTGTGTAACTTATTACTAGGGTAGCTGTGTAACTTATTACTAGGGTAGCTGTGTAACTTATTACTAGGGTAGCTGTGTAACTTATTACTAGGGTAGCTGTGTAACTTATTACTAGGGTAGCTGTGTAACTTATTACTAGGGTAGCTGTGTAACTTAATACTAGGGTAGCTGTTGTAACTTATTACTAGGTTAGCTGTTGTAACTTGTTACTAGGGTAGCTGTTGTAACTTATTACTAGGGTAGCTGTGTAACTTATTACTAGGGTAGCTGTGTAACTTATTACTAGGGTAGCTGTGTAACTTATTACTAGGGTAGCTGCTGTAACGTATTACTAGGGTAGCTGTTGTTAGGGTAGCTGTGTAACTTATTACTAGGGTAGCTGTGTAACTTATTACTAGGGTAGCTGCTGTAACTTATTACTAGGGTAGCTGTGTAACTTATTACTAGGGTAGCTGTTGTAACTTATTACTAGGTTAGCTGCTGTAACGTATTACTAGGGTAGCTGTTGTTAGGGTAGCTGTGTAACTTATTACTAGGGTAGCTGTGTAACTTATTACTAGGGTAGCTGTTGTAACTTATTACTAGGGTAGCTGCTGTAACTTATTACTAGGGTAGCTGTGTAACTTATTACTAGGGTAGCTGTGTAACTTATTACTAGGGTAGCTGTTGTAACTTATTACTAGGTTAGCTGTTGTAACTTATTACTAGGGTAGCTGTGTAACTTATTACTAGGGTAGCTGCTGTAACTTATTACTAGGTTAGCTGTTGTAACTTATTACTAGGGTAGCTGTGTAACTTATTACTAGGGTAGCTGTGTAACTTATTACTAGGGTAGCTGTGTAACTTATTACTAGGGTAGCTGTTGTAACTTATTACTAGGTTAGCTGTTGTAACTTATTACTAGGGTAGCTGTGTAACTTATTACTAGGGTAGCTGCTGTAACTTATTACTAGGTTAGCTGTTGTAACTTATTACTAGGGTAGCTGTGTAACTTATTACTAGGGTAGCCATTGTAACTTATTACTAGGGTAGCTGTTGTAACTTATTACTAGGGTAGCTGTGTAACTTATTACTAGGGTAGCTGTTGTAACTTATTACTAGGGTAGCTGTGTAACTTATTACTAGGGTAGCTGTGTAACTTATTACTAGGGTAGCTGCTGTAACGTATTACTAGGGTAGCTGTTGTTAGGGTAGCTGTGTAACTTATTACTAGGGTAGCTGTGTAACTTATTACTAGGGTAGCTGTTGTAACTTATTACTAGGGTAGCTGCTGTAACTTATTACTAGGGTAGCTGTGTAACTTATTACTAGGGTAGCTGTGTAACTTATTACTAGGGTAGCTGTGTAACTTATTACTAGGGTAGCTGTGTAACTTATTACTAGGGTAGCTGTTGTAACTTATTACTAGGTTAGCTGTTGTAACTTATTACTAGGGTAGCTGTGTAACTTATTACTAGGGTAGCTGCTGTAACTTATTACTAGGTTAGCTGTTGTAACTTATTACTAGGGTAGCTGTGTAACTTATTACTAGGGTAGCCATTGTAACTTATTACTAGGGTAGCTGTTGTAACTTATTACTAGGGTAGCTGTGTAACTTATTACTAGGGTAGCTGTTGTAACTTATTACTAGGGTAGCTGTTGTAACTTATTACTAGGGTAGCTGTTGTAACTTATTACTAGGGTAGCTGTGTAACTTATTACTAGGTTAGCTGTTGTAACTTATTACTAGGGTAGCTGTTGTTAGGGTAGCTGTGTAACTTATTACTAGGGTAGCTGTGTAACTTATTACTAGGGTAGCTGTTGTAACTTATTACTAGGGTAGCTGTTGTAACTTATTACTAGGGTAGCTGTGTAACTTATTACTAGGGTAGCTGTTGTAACTTATTACTAGGGTAGCTGTTGTAACTTATTACTAGGTTAGCTGTTGTAACTTATTACTAGGGTAGCTGTTGTTAGGGTAGCTGTGTAACTTATTACTAGGGTAGCTGTGTAACTTATTACTAGGGTAGCTGCTGTAACTTATTACTAGGGTAGCTGCTGTAACTTATTACTAGGGTAGCTGTGTAACTTATTACTAGGGTAGCTGTTGTAACTTATTACTAGGGTAGCTGTTGTAACTTATTACTAGGGTAGCTGTTGTAACTTATTACTAGGGTAGCTGTGTAACTTATTACTAGGGTAGCTGTTGTAACTTATTACTAGGGTAGCTGTTGTAACTTATTACTAGGTTAGCTGTTGTAACTTATTACTAGGGTAGCTGTTGTAACTTATTACTAGGTTAGCTGTTGTAACTTATTACTAGGTTAGCTGTTGTAACTTATTACTAGGGTAGCTGTTGTTAGGGTAGCTGTGTAACTTATTACTAGGGTAGCTGTGTAACTTATTACTAGGGTAGCTGTGTAACTTATTACTAGGGTAGCTGCTGTAACTTATTACTAGGGTAGCTGCTGTAACTTATTACTAGGTTAGCTGTTGTTAGGGTAGCTGTGTAACTTATTACTAGGGTAGCTGTGTAACTTATTACTAGGGTAGCTGCTGTAACTTATTACTAGGGTAGCTGTGTAACTTATTACTAGGGTAGCTGTGTAACTTATTACTAGGGTAGCTGCTGTAACTTATTACTAGGGTAGCTGTTGTAACTTATTACTAGGGTAGCTGTGTAACTTATTACTCGGGTAGCTGCTGTAACTTATTACTAGGGTAGCTGTTGTAACTTATTACTAGGGTAGCTGCTGTAACTTATTACTAGGGTAGCTGTTGTAACTTATTACTAGGGTAGCTGTGTAACTTATTACTAGGGTAGCTGTTGTTAGGGTAGCTGTGTAACGTATTACTAGGGTAGCTGTGTAACTTATTACTAGGGTAGCTGTGTAACTTATTACTAGGGTAGCTGCTGTAACTTATTACTAGGGTAGCTGTTGTTAGGGTAGCTGTGTTACTTATTACTAGGGTAGCTGTGTAACTTATTACTAGGGTAGCTGTGTAACTTATTACTAGGGTAGCTGTTGTAACTTATTACTAGGGTAGCTGCTGTAACTTATTACTAGGGTAGCTGTTGTAACTTATTACTAGGGTAGCTGTTGTAACTTATTACTAGGTTAGCTGTTGTAACTTATTACTAGGTTAGCTGTTGTAACTTATTACTAGGGTAGCTGTTGTTAGGGTAGCTGTGTAACTTATTACTAGGGTAGCTGTGTAACTTATTACTAGGGTAGCTGTGTAACTTATTACTAGGGTAGCTGCTGTAACTTATTACTAGGGTAGCTGCTGTAACTTATTACTAGGGTAGCTGTTGTAACTTATTACTAGGGTAGCTGTTGTAACTTATTACTAGGGTAGCTGCTGTAACTTATTACTAGGGTAGCTGTTGTTAGGGTAGCTGTGTAACTTATTACTAGGGTAGCTGTGTAACTTATTACTAGGGTAGCTGCTGTAACTTATTACTAGGGTAGCTGTTGTAACTTATTACTAGGGTAGCTGTGTTACTTATTACTAGGGTAGCTGTGTAACTTATTACTAGGGTAGCTGCTGTAACTTATTACTAGGGTAGCTGTGTAACTTATTACTAGGGTAGCTGCTGTAACTTATTACTAGGGTAGCTGTGTTACTTATTACTAGGGTAGCTGTGTAACTTATTACTAGGGTAGCTGCTGTAACTTATTACTAGGGTAGCTGTGTTACTTATTACTAGGGTAGCTGTGTAACTTATTACTAGGGTAGCTGCTGTAACTTATTACTAGGGTAGCTGTGTAACTTATTACTAGGGTAGCTGTGTAACTTATTACTAGGGTAGCTGTGTTACTTATTACTAGGGTAGCTGTGTAACTTATTACTAGGGTAGCTGCTGTAACTTATTACTAGGGTAGCTGTGTTACTTATTACTAGGGTAGCTGTGTTACTTATTACTAGGGTAGCTGTGTAACTTATTACTAGGGTAGCTGCTGTAACTTATTACTAGGGTAGCTGTGTTACTTATTACTAGGGTAGCTGCTGTAACTTATTACTAGGGTAGCTGTGTTACTTATTACTAGGGTAGCTGTGTAACTTATTACTAGGGTAGCTGCTGTAACTTATTACTAGGGTAGCTGTGTAACTTATTACTAGGGTAGCTGTGTTACTTATTACTAGGGTAGCTGTGTAACTTATTACTAGGGTAGCTGTTGTAACTTATTACTAGGTTAGCTGTTGTAACTTATTACTAGGGTAGCTGTTGTTAGGGTAGCTGTGTAACTTATTACTAGGGTAGCTGTGTAACTTATTACTAGGGTAGCTGTGTAACTTATTACTAGGGTAGCTGCTGTAACTTATTACTAGGGTAGCTGCTGTAACTTATTACTAGGTTAGCTGTTGTTAGGTAGCTGTGTAACTTATTACAGGGTTAGCTGTGTAACTTATTACTAGGGTAGCTGCTGTAACTTATTACTAGGGTAGCTGTTGTAACTTATTACTAGGGTAGCTGTGTAACTTATTACTAGGGTAGCTGCTGTAACTTATTACTAGGGTAGCTGTTGTAACTTATTACTAGGGTAGCTGTGTAACTTATTACTAGGGTAGCTGTGTAACTTATTACTCGGGTAGCTGCTGTAACTTATTACTAGGGTAGCTGTTGTAACTTATTACTAGGGTAGCTGCTGTAACTTATTACTAGGGTAGCTGTTGTAACTTATTACTAGGGTAGCTGTGTAACTTATTACTAGGGTAGCTGTTGTTAGGGTAGCTGTGTAACTTATTACTAGGGTAGCTGTGTAACTTATTACTAGGGTAGCTGTGTAACTTATTACTAGGGTAGCTGCTGTAACTTATTACTAGGGTAGCTGTTGTTAGGGTAGCTGTGTACTTATTACTAGGGTAGCTGTGTAACTTATTACTAGGGTAGCTGTGTAACTTATTACTAGGGTAGCTGTTGTAACTTATTACTAGGGTAGCTGCTGTAACTTATTACTAGGGTAGCTGTTGTAACTTATTACTAGGGTAGCTGTTGTAACTTATTACTAGGTAGCTGTTGTAACTTATTACTAGGGTAGCTGTTGTAACTTATTACTAGGGTAGCTGTTGTTAGGGTAGCTGTGTAACTTATTACTAGGGTAGCTGTGTAACTTATTACTAGGGTAGCTGTGTAACTTATTACTAGGGTAGCTGCTGTAACTTATTACTAGGGTAGCTGCTGTAACTTATTACTAGGGTAGCTGTTGTAACTTATTACTAGGGTAGCTGTTGTAACTTATTACTAGGGTAGCTGCTGTAACTTATTACTAGGGTAGCTGTTGTTAGGGTAGCTGTGTAACTTATTACTAGGGTAGCTGTGTAACTTATTACTAGGGTAGCTGCTGTAACTTATTACTAGGGTAGCTGTTGTAACTTATTACTAGGGTAGCTGTGTAACTTATTACTAGGGTAGCTGTGTAACTTATTACTAGGGTAGCTGCTGTAACTTATTACTAGGGTAGCTGTGTAACTTATTACTAGGGTAGCTGCTGTAACTTATTACTAGGGTAGCTGTGTTACTTATTACTAGGGTAGCTGTGTAACTTATTACTAGGGTAGCTGCTGTAACTTATTACTAGGGTAGCTGTGTTACTTATTACTAGGGTAGCTGTGTAACTTATTACTAGGGTAGCTGCTGTAACTTATTACTAGGGTAGCTGTGTAACTTATTACTAGGGTAGCTGTGTAACTTATTACTAGGGTAGCTGTGTTACTTATTACTAGGGTAGCTGTGTAACTTATTACTAGGGTAGCTGCTGTAACTTATTACTAGGGTAGCTGTGTAACTTATTACTAGGGTAGCTGTGTTACTTATTACTAGGGTAGCTGTGTAACTTATTACTAGGGTAGCTGCTGTAACTTATTACTAGGGTAGCTGTGTAACTTATTACTAGGGTAGCTGCTGTAACTTATTACTAGGGTAGCTGTGTTACTTATTACTAGGGTAGCTGTGTAACTTATTACTAGGGTAGCTGCTGTAACTTATTACTAGGGTAGCTGTGTAACTTATTACTAGGGTAGCTGTGTTACTTATTACTAGGGTAGCTGTGTAACTTATTACTAGGGTAGCTGCTGTAACTTATTACTAGGGTAGCTGCTGTAACTTATTACTAGGGTAGCTGTGTAACTTATTACTAGGGTAGCTGTGTTACTTATTACTAGGGTAGCTGTGTAACTTATTACTAGGGTAGCTGCTGTAACTTATTACTAGGGTAGCTGTGTTACTTATTACTAGGGTAGCTGTGTAACTTATTACTAGGGTAGCTGCTGTAACTTATTACTAGGGTAGCTGTGTAACTTATTACTAGGGTAGCTGCTGTAACTTATTACTAGGGTAGCTGTGTTACTTATTACTAGGGTAGCTGTGTAACTTATTACTAGGGTAGCTGCTGTAACTTATTACTAGGGTAGCTGTTGTAACTTATTACTAGGGTAGCTGTGTAACTTATTACTAGGGTAGCTGTTGTAACTTATTACTAGGGTAGCTGTGTAACTTATTACTAGGGTAGCTGCTGTAACTTATTACTAGGGTAGCTGCTGTAACTTATTACTAGGGTAGCTGTGTAACTTATTACTAGGGTAGCTGTTGTAACTTATTACTAGGGTAGCTGCTGTAACTTATTACTAGGGTAGCTGTTGTAACTTATTACTAGGGTAGCTGTGTAACTTATTACTAGGGTAGCTGTTGTTAGGGTAGCTGTGTAACTTATTACTAGGGTAGCTGTGTAACTTATTACTAGGGTAGCTGTGTAACTTATTACTAGGGTAGCTGCTGTAACTTATTACTAGGGTAGCTGTTGTTAGGGTAGCTGTGTAACTTATTACTAGGGTAGCTGTGTAACTTATTACTAGGGTAGCTGTTGTAACTTATTACTAGGGTAGCTGTGTAACTTATTACTAGGGTAGCTGTTGTTAGGGTAGCTGTGTAACTTATTACTAGGGTAGCTGTGTAACTTATTACTAGGGTAGCTGTGTAACTTATTACTAGGGTAGCTGCTGTAACTTATTACTAGGGTAGCTGTTGTTAGGGTAGCTGTGTAACTTATTACTAGGGTAGCTGTGTAACTTATTACTAGGGTAGCTGTGTAACTTATTACTAGGGTAGCTGTTGTAACTTATTACTAGGGTAGCTGCTGTAACTTATTACTAGGGTAGCTGTTGTTAGGGTAGCTGTGTAACTTATTACTAGGGTAGCTGTTGTAACTTATTACTAGGGTAGCTGTTGTTAGGGTAGCTGTGTAACTTATTACTAGGGTAGCTGTTGTAACTTATTACTAGGGTAGCTGTGTAACTTATTACTAGGGTAGCTGCTGTAACTTATTACTAGGGTAGCTGCTGTAACTTATTACTAGGGTAGCTCTGTAACTTATTACTAGGGTAGCTGTGTAACTTATTACTAGGGTAGCTGTTGTAACTTATTACTAGGGTAGCTGTGTAACTTATTACTAGGTTAGCTGTTGTAACTTATTACTAGGGTAGCTGTGTAACTTATTACTAGGGTAGCTGTTGTAACTTATTACTAGGGTAGCTGTTGTAACTTATTACTAGGGTAGCTGTTGTAACTTATTACTAGGGTAGCTGTTGTAACTTATTACTAGGTTAGCTGTTGTAACTTATTACTAGGGTAGCTGTGTAACTTATTACTAGGGTAGCTGTTGTAACTTATTACTAGGGTAGCTGTTGTAACTTATTACTAGGGTAGCTGTTGTAACTTATTACTAGGGTAGCTGTTGTAACTTATTACTAGGGTAGCTGTTGTAACTTATTACTAGGTTAGCTGTTGTAACTTATTACTAGGGTAGCTGCTGTAACTTATTACTAGGTTAGCTGTTGTAACTTATTACTAGGGTAGCTGTTGTTAGGGTAGCTGTGTAGCTTATTACTAGGTTAGCTGTTGTAACTTATTACTAGGGTAGCTGTTGTTAGGGTAGCTGTTGTAACTTATTACTAGGGTAGCTGCTGTAACTTATTACTAGGGTAGCTGTTGTTAGGGTAGCTGTGTAACTTATTACTAGGGTAGCTGTGTAACTTATTACTAGGGTAGCTGTTGTAACTTATTACTAGGGTAGCTGTGTAACTTATTACTAGGGTAGATGTTGTAACTTATTACTAGGGTAGCTGTGTAACTTATTACTAGGGTAGCTGCTGTAACTTATTACTAGGTTAGCTGTGTAACTTATTACTAGGGTAGCTGTGTAACTTATTACTAGGGTAGCTGTTGTAACTTATTACTAGGTTAGCTGTTGTAACTTATTACTAGGGTAGCTGTTGTTAGGGTAGCTGTGTAACTTATTACTAGGGTAGCTGTTGTAACTTATTACTAGGGTAGCTGTTGTAACTTATTACTAGGGTAGCTGTTGTAACTTATTACTAGGGTAGCTGCTGTAACTTATTACTAGGGTAGCTGTGTAACTTATTACTAGGGTAGCTGTTGTAACTTATTACTAGGTTAGCTGTTGTAACTTATTACTAGGGTAGCTGTTGTTAGGGTAGCTGTGTAACTTATTACTAGGTTAGCTGTTGTAACTTATTACTAGGGTAGCTGTTGTTAGGGTAGCTGTTGTAACTTATTACTAGGGTAGCTGTTGTAACTTATTACTAGGGTAGCTGTTGTTAGGGTAGCTGTGTAACTTATTACTAGGGTAGCTGTGTAACTTATTACTAGGGTAGCTGTTGTAACTTATTACTAGGTTAGCTGTTGTAACTTATTACTAGGGTAGCTGTTGTTAGGGTAGCTGTGTAACTTATTACTAGGGTAGCTGCTGTAACTTATTACTAGGGTAGCTGTGTAACTTATTACTAGGGTAGCTGTGTAACTTATTACTAGGGTAGCTGTGTAACTTATTACTAGGGTAGCTGTGTAACTTATTACTAGGGTAGCTGCTGTAACTTATTACTAGGGTAGCTGTTGTAACTTATTATTAGGGTAGCTGTGTAACTTATTATTAGGGTAGCTGTGTAACTTATTACTAGGGTAGCTGTTGTAACTTATTATTAGGGTAGCTGTTGTAACTTAATACAGGTAATGCATGAACTATGGACACACAATAGAGGTAATGCATGAACTATGGACACTATAGAGGTAATCCATGAACTATGGACACAATACAGGGAATGAATGAACTATGGACACAATACAGGTAATGCATGAACTATGGACACAATACAGGCAATGCATGAACTATGGACACAATAGAGGTAATGTATGAAGTTCATACATTACCTCTATTGTGTCTATAGTTCATGCATTGCCTGTAGTTCATACATTACCTCTATTGTGTCCATAGTTCATGCATTGCCTGTATTGTGTCTATGGGTCAAAAAATCAGATTTTAGCTCTAATCCATATCATAAAATCCTGTGTTCCCAGCTAATTAGATAAGATTACACCGCCACGCGTCGATAATAACACCAATTAACAAGGTGTTTAGACACCACGGGTGATCTGACCAGATCGATTGACAGATTAGTTACCTTCATGCATAACTCATTAATATTCATTAGTTGTTTTAATACTAGGGTACACTTTGATTGGATAATAACGATGTTGCGTCAATAATTTATTCACTTGGACATGACTGGAAAACATTTGATTGGATGGCCAAGGGGCATTAAGGGAGAAGATTGTGTCTCCTTTTCCTGAGGTGCAAATTAGTTTGCAAATTGCATGCAATACTAACCTGGCGATCGACTAAGACAATTAAAGAAGTCAAAAATCAAATGATAATACAGATGGTACCACGCGGATTACGACAATTCCCACTCACCGCGGCGATTTTATTCCACCGCGGCGATGGTAAATTGTATCCACCGCGATTATGGGGATTCTCGGTTATCATAGCGGAGAATCCCAGTGAGAACTCGCCGATGGTTTCACGGCGATTTAACTGACTGGATGTTTATAGTTTTCATTTTTAGCTCGACTGATCAGAGATCAGCAGAGCTTATGCCGTGGTGCGGCGTCTGTCGTCCGTCCGTCTGTCCGTAAACTTTTATTTGTAGCGATAACTCCTCTGAAACTACTGGATGGATATTCATGAAACTTTACAGAAATGTTGCCCATAAAGTCTAGTTGATCCTAGCAAAAATTCATGTTGATGTGAAATCCAAGATGGCCGCCAAAGCTAAAAATAGAGTTTTAAAATACAAGTTTGTAGCGACTACTTCTTGAAAACTATAAGTGATATTGATATGGGACTTTTTCTAAAATGATCAGCATGACATGATGTTGATCCTTGTCAAAAATCGTTTTGATTCAACGTTAAACATGTGGAGCGCGGTGGTCTAGTGGTAGAGCGTTGGACCCATGATCCAAAAGTCGTGGGTTCGATTCCCGTCATTGCCATATGCGTTGTGTCCCTGAGCAAGACACTTTATCTGCATTGCTTAGTACTGGTTCTACCCAGGAAGACATCGAGAGTGATTCAAATAAGTTCATAGAGCTTTCGTTACAATCGATGTAAAATAAATAAGTTTAAACTAAACATGGCTGCCAGCGGCCATCTTTGTTTACATAGAGTTATATAGTAAAAACTTGTAGCGACTACTCCTCTCAAACTACTTGGCGGATTGTCATGAAACTTTACAGGAATGTTGCTCTTGATGTCTAAATGATCCTAGAAAAATTTCAGGTCGGCCGGAAATTCAAGATGGCCGTCACAGCTAAAAATAGATTTTTAAAAAATAAGTTTGTAGCGACTACTTCTTGAAAACTATAAGTGATATTGATATGGGACTTTTTCTAAAATGATCAGCATGACATGATGTTGATCCTTGTGGAAAATTATTTTGATTCGACGTTAAATATGGCTGCCAGTGGCCATCTTTGGTTACATGGAGTTATATAGTAAAAACTTGTAGCGACTACTCTTCTGAAACAACTTGACGGATGTTCATGAAACTTCACAGGAATGTTGCTCTTGATGTCTAGTTGATCCTAGAAAAATTTCAGGTCGGCCGGAAATTCAAGATGGCCGCCACAGCTAAAAATAGATTTAAAATAAATAAGTTTGTAGAGACTACTTCTTAAAAACAATAAGAGATATTGATATGGGACTTTTTCTAAAATGATCAGTATGACATGATGTTGGTCCTTGTCGAAAATCGTTTTGATTTGACGTTAAACATGGCTGCCAGCAGCCATCTTTGTTTACATAGAGTTATATAATGAAAACTTGTAGCAACTACTCCTCTGAAACTACTGGACGGATTTTCATGAAACTTCACAGGAATGTTGCTCTTAATGTCTAATTGATCCTAGCAAAATTTCAGGTCGGCCGGAAATTCAAGATGGCCGCCACGGTTAAAAATAGATTTTCAAAAAACAAGTCTGTAGCGAATACTTCCTGAAATCAAAATCAATCAGTAGAGCTTCAAGGTCATTGACCTCTTGTTAATTACGAAATGATTGTTTTAAAACAAATGTGTTTTTCATGTTTTATTTAGCCAACGTCGTTGTAAACAGCAGAAACGCAAATTATCTTGTATAGTTTGTACCACAAATGTTTTACCAAACTTCGTCAATAATTATATCCAACATAATCAAAAAGCGAAAAACAATCCTGAACGGCGCTATTTAAAAAAAGCTGCATCGGGGCGCCATACTCATTATAAGAATACTGTTTCCTGAACTGAAGGCCCTGGTAAACAATAACAAAAAATATTGGGAAAAGTTGTTTATGTGAACTTTGAACTTGAATATCTCAACAACCAAGGAAAATTTAAATATTTTTGCATAATTTCTATAAATAGAAGAACTCTGTGGCATGTACTTACCTGATATCGTAAATACATTATTTTTGGCGAGCAACAATTTTTTTATCAAGATGTCACGCGCTTTCTTAATTTGATTTTTGATGCAAAAAGTTTGTTCATAATTCAAAAACATGTACGCTTATTAATTAGTGTTGACCACCATATTAAAAACATCGCGTTTACAAATGTTTTGAACGTGCTTGTGTTATGTACATGTAACACAAACATGTGTAGTTCATTCCTTTATGAACTCAGTACACGCTACGTCATCACATCACCTGGCCGTTTAATAGCAACGTATACTAAATAAAGCCTTGTGAGTATTTGCCTGGTACAATGTACATGCATTTGTTTGCGCGTGTAGCCGTCGACGTTAGCCTATGGATAGTAGACACGTGTTTATTTCGTATATAAAAGCACAACTTTATTGTTTATTAACGCTAGCGCAAAAATGAACCTGGACTGTAGATTTTATTGTCGATTTTTTACACGTTTTTGATGACGACTTTTAAGTACAAATGACTATCATCAAAAAAAAAAAAACATTATCCATTTCATTTCAATGATTAAGAGGCATTTTATAATAATTTTGCTTTAGCAAAAATTAAAATTAAATTAAAACTAAATTTTAAAAAGATTATTTTAAATCATGTGGGTACATGATTTAAAATAATCTTTTTAAAATTTAGTTGAACACTTAAAGCCTAGATTTAGATCTTTATAAAATGCCTCTAAATTACTTAAAAGGAAATTGATCATTGGTTTTATTTTTATACTGGTAAAACAACAAAGTCAAAGGTCATATATTATAGAAATAATTTTATTGGTAAATCCATTTACATACAAACATGTTCAATAACGTTCACCAGTGTGAAAAATGTTAATGAGTCGCCTCATGTCCGCCTGTTGTATTAGTGGGCTACCACAGATTTTAAAGATTTGCCGGACCCTGAATTATGAACTATGGACACAATAGAGGTAATGCAAGAACTTTGGACACAATAGAGGTAATGTATGAACTATGGACACAATACAGGCAATGCATGAATTATGGACACAATTTTTTTATAGAACGTAGATCAGACGCTTGGCTACGATCGTGGTTGGAATGCGCTTTACTTAGCCGTAATTTACGGCAATAGAAATCGGTGTGTATGAGTGAAACGGTACATGCGCAGTGAAGCAGTGAAGGAGATAACTGATTTTTTTCAGGGGAGGTAATGTGATTTTTTTCAGGGGAGGTAACTATGTTTAGCTCTATGATCCTGTCCGTAAACTTTTTTTTGTAGCGACTACTCCTCTGAAACTACTGGATGGATTTTCATGAAACTTTACAGGAATGTTGCCCAAGATGTCTAGTTGATCATAGCAACAATTCACGTTGATGTGAAATCCAAGATGGCCACCAAAGCTAAAAATAGATTTTTTAAAAAAAAGTTTGCAACGACTACTTCTTGAAAACTGTGATTTTGATATGGGACTTTTTCTAAAATGATCAGCATGACATGTTGATCCTTGATGAAAATCATTTTGATTCGACATTAAACATGGCTGCCAGCATCCATCTTTGTTTACATGGAGTTATATAGAAAAAACTTGTAGCTGAAACTACTTCATGGATTTTCATGAAACTTTACAGGAATGTGGAATGGGTGGTTCAGTGGTAGAGCACAGAACTTCAGGTTGAAAGGTCGTGGGTTTCGATCCTCGCCATGGCCATGGTATTTATCCTTGAGCAAGGTAACTAATCCACATTGCTTAGTACTGGTTCTACCCAGGAAACCTGCACATAATCTTCGAAAGGGGGTGTTGCAGTATCAATAGATAGATATCAATAGATATATAGATGTTGCTCTTGATGTTTAGTTGATCCTACTAACATTTCAGGTTGGCCGTAAATTCAAGATGGCCACCATGGCTAAAAATAGATTTAAAAAAAAAAAAATTGTAGTGACTACTTCTTGAAAACTATAAATGATATTGATATGGGACTTTTTCTAAAATGATCAGCATGGCATGATGTTGGTCCTTGTCGAAGATCATTATAAATCGACATTAAACATGGCTGCCAGAGGCCATCTTTGTTTACATATGAGTAATATAGTAAAAACTTGTAGCGACTACTCCTCCTCTGAAACTACTGGACGGATTGTCATGAAACTTAAAAGGAATTGGCTCTTGAGATCTAGTTGATCCTAGCAAAATTTCAGGTCAGCCGGAAATTCAAGATGGCCACCACAGCTAAGAACAGATTTTTAAAAAACAAGTTTGTAGTGACTACTTCTTGAAAACTATAAGTGATATTGATATGCGACTTTTTCTAAAATGGTCAGCATCACATGATGTTGGTCCTTGTCGAAAATCATTATAAATCGACATTATCGACATTAAAAAATGATGTAAAATACAAACAATAATTATATGAAATATGTGTGGTCCATCACCCCATTTATTTATTTAAAGTATTTCAAACAAGTCCCTGATGTCTAACAGTAAACCAGTATGCCGGTCGATTGCTGCGTAAGATAGAGCACATGTACAGTTTCAAACTTTTATCATGTGCAATTTACTTTCAGTTGCCACGAACAGTCTATCCTTTGTTGCCTGCAATCCCACAATGCCATCCAATGTATCTAAGGAAATCACCTGTTGCTTGGCAACGGCATCAACATGTTTTCCTGTTTTTCTATTACGTAATGGTGTGGCAACTGGAGAAGATTGTCTGTAAATGTAAATATGTTTGTTGCCGTCACAGATCGCCACATACGAACAATCGGGTGGACTTGCAGTGAACTTTCTTTGCGATTTAGAAGCTTGCACATAGCCAAGGGCATTAAAAGTGGCGAAATGTGTCCATGCTGAATGAGAAGATTGTAGTGTAAGTTGCGGTTGCCATAGTAACCCATCAACATCATGACGTAGACATAGGGCTGGTGAGTGGTTGTGTTCCATGCCGCTGTTGAACAACCACTGATGACTGCCTATGTTGGTCTGTAATAACATGAGTATGGTATTTTGAATAACTTATTTTTAAGAAACAGGCGTTCAATAGAAAAACTGGAATTTCAAGCATATATGGCCCAAAACTACAAACTTTATCACAAACATAATATGTAAACCTAGAAGCCGTCAAAGAGTAAGGTTACCGCATCTCCAAGGTGCGTTTCAAGCTATCGCCAATACAAGATTCTGGTATGCTAATATTACAAAATATATGCTAGTTTTACAAAATTTCACCTAAAAAATGTAAGAATTGTCAATAAAAATAATTCAATCTACTTTTTAAGTGTTTAAGAACAGACAAATGGTTCTTACGTTTATTCATGTTAAAAACATCCAGGAATGAATGTTATTTGAAACTTAATTCTACGTTGTATTATAGATATTAACCTTATGAGTAATTTTATGCGTATTCCCGTCTACACGCATCAGCAGGAAGTTGTCGTCGGGAAACATGTCGCACTCTTCAAGCTGTTGACTATTGTAGGGCTTCTCCTGCTTATCTGGATCGGGATTCTGTAACCATAGCAACACAAGTCATTTATATGTCAAGTATACTCCAAAAACTACTTGCATCCATTTTCAGAAGGAACACCTATGAATACCAAACTGTACTGCTAAAAGTTATGCTAAAAAGTATCTGCAGTAAAGGACTTCATGATTTTTTTTCTTCAAAGAATACTCGTTTGCACTGCCTACGAAATCATAGGGTCTGATATTGCAAAACACTAAAAGGGGTGATTCAAAATTACTTTTGCTAGGATCAAATCTTTATTATTAAATAGTTGAAGAAACTAACCCGTCAAATAACGGCAAAATTACACTACAAAACAGTTCATCAAAACTCCAGTTGTTCAGGTCATACAATCATGTATATGTGCCGAATAAAAATATAGGTTTATTCAAGGGTTCTTTAAATACCCATGACTGAATATGCATAAAATGAGTTGGTAACTCTTAATTTGAAGCTCCTTTCTTGGGGTTTGGCCTGGCTGGTTAAAACTGTTGATATTGTGTCTATAGAGTTAGAATCTCAAAATATGTAAGTTATTTATATCATCTATAGGTTCTGAAACGGTATTAAAATGTTGTAAAGTTTGGCTGTTGTTGGCGGGATAGCTACTTTAACAATACAATCTACTCGAAAGTTTTAGGTCGGGATGGGCTAAAATATTTTCATTTTGCATATTATCAAATAGGAATTTCAGAGCATATTATCTTTAATAGTTTTTTTTAGGATTCACCCGAGAAAACGAAGAATCGGGTAACACAAACCACAGCAGGCCATACCACTATTTTTCTAGCTGCATATTATACCTACCCATTCCTCGGATGTGAGATGTGCCAGTCGTTCATGTATGGCAGTAGCTTCAGCAGGGTCCACCAACATCTCACCCCGTGTGTCACCCTTGACAACCAGGGGCCACATACCCTCCGCCTTCTTGCTCAATATTAAATCAACCCTGTAAGTTGGAGAAAAGTGTCAAACATACCTAGTTATAAATTATGTATACTCAACATAACTGAGAACACAGTAATAAAGTCAATCATTTATTTTATATGATAATTCCTTTTATTGCAAAAATACGCTCTATGCAACAATATAAACATCAAAACCGTTCCATGTCTATATTTTGGGATTGTCTCCCAACATTTTGATTTGAAATGAATTGAATTGAATTGGATTTTATAGTCGCACCAACAGCTAAGGTCATATGGCGACTTTCCAACTTCCACTGGTGGAGGAAGACCCCAGGTGCCCCTCCGGGCAATTTTCTTGCACGGGCAGGCACCTGGGTAGAACCACCGACGTTCTGCAAGCCAGCTGGATAGCTTCCTCACATAAATTTTGATTTGAATTATAAGCAACTGAATAAAAAATCACTTGACACATAATTAATTCAAGACGTAGGTTAATATGTGTATTAAATAGGCCAGTAAATACAACATACAGGTTAAATACACATGTAGTCTTATGACATTCTTGTTAAATGGCAATAGGGTTATTATACTATTAAACAGGGTTTTTTTTATGCCCCCAAAGGGTGGCATATAGTAGTTGCATTGTCTGTCCGTTCGTGATTGTTCGTGATTGTTCGTCGCCGTTCGTCGGTACAATCTATCTGCTTCATAACTCTGACAATATTGGACGGATTAACTTCGCACAATTGCTCACCACAAGACCACGTGTCGCGCACAAAATCCAGGTCCTTGGCTCCAAGGTCAAGGTCACACTTAGAGGTCAAAGGTTGTCTGTTTGTCTGTACAATCGTGTCCGCTTCATAACTTTGACAATAATGGATGGATTTTCAAATAACTTCGCACAATTGCTCACCACAAGACGACGACGTGTCGCGCACAAAATCCAGGTCTGTGGCTCCAAGGTCAAGGTCACACTTAGAGGTCAAAACAAAGTGCTTTCATGTCCGGTTAATAACTCTGACATTCATGGACAGATTTTCAAATAACTTGGCACAATTGCTCACCACAACTAGAAGACGTGTCATGCACAAAACTGAGGTCTGTGGCTCCAAGGTCAAGGTCACATTAAGAGGTCAAAGGTCAAATTGTGTCCGGTCAGTAACTCTGGCATTCCTGGACGGATATTCAAATAAATTTTTTTTTTTTTTCATTTATTTCTTAATTATTTATTTTTTTAATTTTTTAATTTTTGTTTTTATTATTTAAATTTTGTTTAAATATATCTGTTGGTTTCATATTGCTCCAAGGTCAAGGTCACACTTACAGGTCACTTCGGTGGCATTTGTCACTTACTGTGACATTTCTTGTTCCTTATGTAAGTGGTACCGAAAATGGTACCATTTCCAATGGCAAAAGGTGTTTGTTTTTTCTCAATCAAAGTGAAAAAATCGTGTGTTTTCTCTCTCTCAATATTTAGTTTAGAGTGAAACTTTAAATAGAAGAAGAGGGGAAATATATTCTTTTAGGTGAGGGTAATGAATTGAATTGAATTGGGTTTTAAGGCGCACCAACACATGAAAGGTTATAAGGCGCCTAACAGGAATGAACATGCCAGGCTCATCCTCCATTTACATCGAGATAAAATATGGAGAATGGGCATAGAACCTGCTCACCTGCAGAACTGCAGAGTTGCTGCAAATTCTATTGAAGACACTCCATTTACGCTGGAGCCACGTTTATTGTTTTTCTGCCACGGCTCTAGTGATTTGAGCGAAATGGCACCTATAACAATGCAGGGGTCATGATGAAGACCTTTAATGAACATGAAATAAAAAGGATCAAATGAATTTGGGGGGGGGGGGGTTCTACCTATCTGCATACCCCTCCAACGGGATCTGCAGTGGCCCTATTCTTTGCCCCAGAACCACACGGGGCCTGTAAGGGTAATGAAATACTACAAGAGAATAAGAGAATGTATATATGGTAATGTGTTTGCAAAGTATTTAAGCACAATATTTATTTTATTTGATTGTGAAAAATTCCCAATCTAACGCAAAACAATACGAATTTTCCCAACTGAATGGGTACTGGTACCATTCCAAAAAGAGTGAAAAAAATCACTGTTAAAAGTTTTTTGCTATGGCGGCCATCTTGAATTTCCGGCCGACCAGAAATTTTGCTAGGATCAATTAGACATCTAGAACAACATTTCTGTGAAGTTTCATGAAAATCCGTCAAGTAGTTTCAGAGGAGTAGTCGCTACAAGTTTTCATTATATAATTCTATGTAAACAAAGATGGCCGCTGACAGCCATGTTTAACATCGAATCAAAAAGGTTTTTGACAAGGACCAACATCATGTCATGCTGATCATTTTAAAAAAAGTCCGATATCAATATCACTTATAGTTTTCAAGAAGTAGTCACTACAAACTTGTTTTTTAAAAATCTATTTTTAGCCATGGCGGCCATCTTGAATTTCCGGCCGACCTGAAATTTTGCTAGGATCAATTAGACATTAAGAGCAACATTCCTGTCAAGTTTCATGAAAATCCGCCAAGTAGTTTCAGAGGAGTAGTCGCTACTAGTTTTTACTATATAATTCTATGTAAACAAAGATGGCCGCTGGCAGCCATGTTTAACGTCGAATCAAAACGATTTTTGACAAGGACCAACATCATGTCATGCTGATCATTTTAGAAAAAGTCCCATATCAATATCACTTATAGATTTTGAGAAGTAGCCGCTACAAACTTGTATTTTGAAAATTATTGTTAGCCGTGGCGGCCATCTTGAATTTCCGGCCAACCTGAAATTTTGCTAGAATCAATTAGACATCAAGAGCAACATTCCTGTGAAGTTTCATGAAAATCCGTCTAGGAGTTTTAGAGGAGTAGTCGCTACAAGTTTTCATTATATAACTCTATGTAAACAAAGATGGCCGCTGGCAGCCATGTTTAACGCAGAATCAAAACGATTTTCGACAAGGACCAACATCATGTCATGCTGATCATTTTAGAAAAAGTCCCATATCAATATCACTTCGAGTTTTCAAGAAGTAGTCGCTTTATCCATTTATTTTAAAAATCTATTTTGAGCTTTCGCGGCCATCTTGGATTTCACATCAACATGAATTTTTGCTAGGATCAACTAGACTTCATAGACAACATTTCCGTTAAGTTTCATGAATATCCATCCAGTAGTTTCAGAGGAGTAGTCGCTACAAATAAAAGTTTACGGACAGACGGACGCCGCACCACGGCATAAGCTCTGCTGAACTCTGATCAGTCGAGCTAAAAAACCATACTAGGACTAGGCTTCCATCAGCATGATTCGTGTTATGAATGTTTACTTACGAATATCATTTAACAATAACTCACACATTTTATGTGATTGTTAATGTTCACAATTGCAAAATGTGAACAAGTCTTTTTATCTGAACACTTCTTGAAAATTTCAAAAACAAAATTGACCAAAATATTCAAGAAAATCATTTGTTTACAGGAATTCAAAGCCACATATTTATCACAAGTTTGTACTACCTTCACAATAGAAACATTTCACAAATTAACCCAACTGTAACACAGTCTGATGTTATTTATTTACTTGTTTAGTTACCAACAAGAGCACCACCTAACGGAGCAATATATGCCTGTTTTCTAAGATTTTTATGAGAAAAGTATTTCCTAGGTGTGGGGTCAAAATAATTTTGATCTACTGACAACTAATGGATCATCCTTGTCATATAGGCAGTCTATCTATGAAGTTTCATGACCTTAGTTTGAAAGGTATGCGAGTTATAGCTTGGAAACCGTTTTTCGGGTACTTGACCTTTGACCTAGTGACCTAAAAAACAAGAGATCATCATTGTCCCATGGTCAGTCTATGAAGTTTTATGGTTGAAAGATACTCAAGTTACCATTTTTCTATGTTGGGTCATCGTGACCTTGACCTATGACCTAGTGACCTAAAAACGATAGGGATCATCCTTGTCCATGGGAAGTCTATGTAAGAAGTTTCATGATCCTGTTTGTTTCCTGTTTCATGTCATGAGTTTTCATGGATTTCAAACTGTGAACACTCGGACACGTCCGGTTTATAAACAGGCTTAAACAGAAGGTTTTCTACATGAATGAAAGAAAGGTTCTATAAATGGTAGATATTAACCTTCCACCTAGGAGGTACCATGGGAATCCAAGGTATTACAAGTACCAACATTACTTATGGTCAAATAATGTTCATTTACCTCTGTCCTTCAATGGTCCAAGTGCTACATTCAACATCTACCAAGTCGTGCAGATCCCCCTTCAACAATTCTAGATTATTTTTCAGACCAAAGTCCACATGTTCCGATTTCAAGGTGAGATACACATCGGCCTTGGTGACGCCATCGGGGACAGTGAATTGTATGGTCACATCTTCTTTTGTCTGGACCCATGTGTAGTCTGGTGGTCTGGAGTCTGTGGAGACAATAAACAACAGATGAATCAGAAATGTGCAGTCAATTAGAACATGAATCAGAAATGTGCAGTCAATTAGAACATGAATCAGAAATGTGCAGTCAATTAAAACAGGTAAATCAGAAATATGGTGTCAATTAGAACAGATGAATCAGAAATGTGGAGTCGATCGGAAATAAATCGAATTTTGTTGTCGCACCAACAGCTAAGGTCATTTTTAAGGTTTCCAGCTTAAATTCGCGGAGGAAGTCCCCAGATACCCCTCCTGGCAATTTTCATGATCCAGCAACGTTACGCAAGCCAGCTTCCTCACATAAAAATTCCTGGTCCCATGAGGAGAGGCAATTAGAAAAGACGAATCAGAAATGTAGAGTCAATTACAACATGAATCTGAAATACAGTCCAAAAATCAGAACAGATGGATAAGGAGTCTTACAAATACTGTTTTACCCATATGAGTGTCATGTACATCACACGCCATTTACATCCCAGATAAAGTCGTCAACTTTAAAGAAGAAATCCTTCTTGTTTTACTCCCATTAATAATAGTCATTTTTTATGTCCAGTGAAGAGGTCTGTCCAATATATCATAGTTGTCAGTCTTATTCAAGTCCAGCTGCTGTTTTATTTTCAGGGTATGTCCCGTGACTGGTCTCTCCGACAGTAGAAAGAAAGTTATAAATAACTTGTATGAGGTCTTATTTTAAATTGGATGGCTCGCTTTAGCGCTATCAATCACATAAGTATTGACTTCACAATAAAAATGTGAATGTAATACCTTTTCATCGTACATATATTCAGACGGAGGGCTGGACGTACAACATTAACACTATATGCTCACTCCACTTCTGTGGCAGAGCATTAAAAGAAAAAAAATTCAATCCAGAAGGATCACCATTTAATACCTGATATCTCGTCTTCTTTCTCCTCGTCACTGATAACAGGAACATCTGAATCTCTGGTAAATACCAACTCTGCATCCCCTGCAACTGTAATGCACCCACCCTCTCTACCTAATGTAGCATAATGGAATGGTCTTCTGCTTATCAGCTGGCGACTTCTTTCTAGGGACCAGGACTTCCGATCCACTGACAATAGAAAAGAACAGTAAGTATAAATGGTAAATGATATCATACAATTATGGTCATCATTAGGGTCTAATTAATAATTTTGATTCAATCACATGTTACTCATCACATGTTACTCATCACATAATTTGGTTTATTTACAGCCACTCCTACACGGAAGTAGAGGCTACCAAAGATTCAGGAATCATCCTACCCGGAAGTAGAGGCTACCAAAGATTCAGGAATCATCCTACACGGAAGTAGAGGCTACCAAAGATTCAGGAATCATCCTACACGGAAGTAGAGGCTACCAAAGATTCAGGAATCATCCTACCCGGAAGTAGAGGCTACCAAAGATTCAGGAATCATCCTACACGGAAGTAGAGGCTACCAAAGATTCAGGAATCATCCTACCCGGAAGTAGAGGCTACCAAAGATTCAGGAATCATCCTACCCGGAAGTAGAGGCTACCAAAGATTCAGGAATCATCCTACACGGAAGTAGAGGCTCCCAAAGATTCAGGAATCATCCTACACGGAAGTAGAGGCTCCCAAAGATTCAGGAATCATCCTACTAGGAAGTAGAGGCTACCAGGGATTCAGGAATCATCCTACACGGAAGTAGAGGCTACCAAAGATTCAGGAATCATCCTACACGGAAGTAGAGGCTCCCAAAGATTCAGGAATCATCCTACCCGGAAGTAGAGGCTACCAAAGATTCAGGAATCATCCTACACGGAAGTAGAGGCTACCAAAGATTCAGGAATCATCCTACCCGGAAGTAGAGGCTACCAAAGATTCAGGAATCATCCTACACGGAAGTAGAGGCTACCAAAAATTCAGGAATCATCCTACACGGAAGTAGAGGCTACCAAAGATTCAGGAATCATCCTACCCGGAAGTAGAGGCTACCAGGGATTCAGGAATCATCCTACACGGAAGTAGAGGCTACCAAAGATTCAGGAATCATCCTACCCGGAAGTAGAGGCTACCAAAGATTCAGGAATCATCCTACCCGGAAGTAGAGGCTACCAGGGATTCAGGAATCATCCTACACGGAAGTAGAGGCTACCAAAGATTCAGGAATCATCCTACACGGAAGTAGAGGCTACCAAAGATTCAGGAATCATCCTACCCGGAAGTAGAGGCTACCAAAGATTCAGGAATCATCCTACACGGAAGTAGAGGCTACCAAAGATTCAGGAATCATCCTACACGGAAGTAGAGGCTACCAAAGATTCAGGAATCATCCTACCCGGAAGTAGAGGCTACCAAAGATTCAGGAATCATCCTACACGGAAGTAGAGGCTACCAAAGATTCAGGAATCATCCTACCCGGAAGTAGAGGCTACCAAAGATTCAGGAATCATCCTACCCGGAAGTAGAGGCTACCAAAGATTCAGGAATCATCCTACACGGAAGTAGAGGCTCCCAAAGATTCAGGAATCATCCTACACGGAAGTAGAGGCTCCCAAAGATTCAGGAATCATCCTACTAGGAAGTAGAGGCTACCAGGGATTCAGGAATCATCCTACACGGAAGTAGAGGCTACCAAAGATTCAGGAATCATCCTACACGGAAGTAGAGGCTCCCAAAGATTCAGGAATCATCCTACCCGGAAGTAGAGGCTACCAAAGATTCAGGAATCATCCTACACGGAAGTAGAGGCTACCAAAGATTCAGG
Organism: Cyrtodaria siliqua; assembly: GCA_037043455.1. Classification (NCBI taxonomy): domain Eukaryota; kingdom Metazoa; phylum Mollusca; class Bivalvia; order Adapedonta; family Hiatellidae; genus Cyrtodaria; species Cyrtodaria siliqua. The sequence goes on from JAWPHD010012987.1 coordinate 25,722, forward strand.
AATCATCCTACCCGGAAGTAGAGGCTACCAAAGATTCAGGAATCATCCTACACGGAAGTAGAGGCTACCAAAAATTCAGGAATCATCCTACACGGAAGTAGAGGCTACCAAAGATTCAGGAATCATCCTACCCGGAAGTAGAGGCTACCAGGGATTCAGGAATCATCCTACACGGAAGTAGAGGCTACCAAAGATTCAGGAATCATCCTACCCGGAAGTAGAGGCTACCAAAGATTCAGGAATCATCCTACCCGGAAGTAGAGGCTACCAGGGATTCAGGAATCATCCTACACGGAAGTAGAGGCTACCAAAGATTCAGGAATCATCCTACCCGGAAGTAGAGGCTACCAAGATTCAGGAATCATCCTACACAGAAGTAGAGGCTCCCAAAGATTCAGGAATCATCCTACACGGAAGTAGAGGCTACCAAAGATTCAGGAATCATCCTACCCGGAAGTAGAGGCTACCAAAGATTCAGGAATCATCCTACACGGAAGTAGAGGCTACCAAAGATTCAGGAATCATCCTACACGGAAGTAGAGGCTACCAAAGATTCAGGAATCATCCTACCCGGAAGTAGAGGCTACCAAAGATTCAGGAATCTTCCTACACGGAAGTAGAGGCTACCAAAGATTCAGGAATCATCCTACCCGGAAGTAGAGGCTATCAAAGATTCAGGAATCATCCTACACGGAAGTAGAGGCTACCAGGGATTCAGGAATCATCCTACACGGAAGTAGAGGCTACCAAAGATTCAGGGATCATCCTACACGGAAGTAGAGGCTACCAAAGATTCAGGAATCATCCTACACGGAAGTAGAGGCTACCAGGGATTCAGGAATCATCCTACCCGGAAGTAGAGGCTACCAAAGATTCAGGAATCATCCTACACGGAAGTAGAGGCTACCAAAGATTCAGGAATCATCCTACCCGGAAGTAGAGGCTACCAAAGATTCAGGAATCATCCTACACGGAAGTAGAGGCTACCAAAGATTCAGGAATCATCCTACCCGGAAGTAGAGGCTACCAAAGATTCAGGAATCATCCTACCCGGAAGTAGAGGCTACCAAAGATTCAGGAATCATCCTACCCGGAAGTAGAGGCTACCAAAGATTCAGGAATCATCCTACACGGAAGTAGAGGCTACCAAAGATTCAGGAATCATCCTACCCGGAAGTAGAGGCTACCAAAGATTCAGGAATCATCCTACACGGAAGTAGAGGCTACCAGGGATTCAGGAATCATCCTACCCGGAAGTAGAGGCTACCAAAGATTCAGGAATCATCCGGCTTTAACTATCAAGGCTTTAACTATCAAACGAGGCATACACATTAACCACAAGACCACCATGCTCCGCTACTTATTTGTACCATGCATATGTGCACTTATCGATCTGATAAAGGGGGTGACCTAATACGTTATGCTTCATTAGGCTAGTAACCCTTGCTTTATTAGGCGGAATACCTTGGCATTAACTATAAAGGGTCTCGAGTCATAAAGCATCACATCATAGAGTAAAAGCTAACATTCTGTTTAAAAGATAATATTAGTAACTGAACAGAAAATGTTGATATCCTACAAGACAAACAGAATTGCATCAACCTTTCTATCAAATTTATTAGGCTTGGAATGAATACACAGAATAGCTTGGCAGCCTCACCAGTCCATGTATTCTAAACCTTGCCTAATAAAGTAGATAGTAAAAGGCACTGAAATAGATAGTATTCTATATATTAAAGAGACACATTTAATGTACTACTCAGTACTGTTTGGAAATGCCTTCATCAGTCACATCATCTTAAAATCTAAAGGTCTATACATGTTGCAGAAAGTGAGATTACCCGAGTTAAATGTGCACCATTCCAGAACTGTAAGATACTGTGACCTATATTTATCCTTCTCCTCTGGGGTCGCCTCATTAACATGGACCAGCAAGCACTCAATTTTGTGGTTTCCATCACTGGAGAGCTCCACGGCATCCACCAACAAGCATGGCAGTTTATCTTCTGGCACCGATTTGGAGAGAAGTTGCTGGAGAAAAACATAATGGTATGAAAAGCATAAAATAAAGATGAAAATGGGGATGATCATTGACAGTAACGTAGTCAATACTAAATATAATTATTTACAGACAAAATAGATCAAATAAAACATAGTATGTACGAATTTATATGGGATAGAAAACCGGATAAAATCAAAAGAAAAACATTAATGAGAGATTACGAAAAAGGATTGATATTACAAAATTCATCTACTCATTTAAGGCAAGCTGGATAAAACAAATTTTGGACTGCAATAATAATGGAACATGGAAATATATATATGTAAGAAAGAACTTGAAAAACATGGAGGATATATTATATTATATTTGATTGCAATTTGAAAGAAACGAACATTTAAAAATTATTTTCAAAACAATACATTTTTGACAGATATTCTCATATCGTGGTGCAAAATAAAATCAAACGAAAAGGAAGAATGTATAAGCAAAGAAATATTATGGAATTAAGATTAAATAAAACAATTTATTTTATGATAAGCAATGAAATACTGTATTTTAACAGTGAAATAAAAGTGTTATTCCACACTGTGGAATATAGAGGGACTACTTTTTTAATGTACAACCAACACAAATGCACAGTAACACGCCTCACAAGATAATTCCAACTGTTATGATGTTAAATCCACTGTTTATTTAATTACTTTCTTTCTATGACATCGGTTTCAAAAAAGTGACGTCATGTAGCGTTTCGTTACGTCATCGTGAACAGGACGCGTAGCCAGGTGTGTAAAACGGTTTAGCTACTGAAATTACTTAAATAATTGTTTGTAAAATCATAAAATAAAAAGAAAATTTGTTGTTTTGTCATGAATAACATATTTTATTTCATCTCGAAGTTAGAAAACTTTTATATTTTCACTCATGCTTCGCATTCGTGAAAATATAAAGTTTTCTCACTTCTTGATGAAATAAAATATGTTATTCACTCCAAAGCAACAAATATCCTCTATATATTATAACAAATGGTACGATAAAGGTATAAAACACATAGAGAATATTTATAATTTCAGAACAAAACAGTTTTATCCATTTGAATATTTTACTGAATTATATAACATTCAAGCATCAGTCTTTCAGAAATATTCATCATTGATATCAAGTATACCAAAATAATGGAAAACTAAATTAAAACACGAAAATATGTTTCATGAGGGGAAAGAGACTCACAGAATAACTTATTTAATCCAAACCTACAAATAAGTTCCTATACAATCACCAGCTACAGTATGATATTGACACTGATATAGCCCCACAGAAGAAATGGGAAAACATTTTCCCTAATGGAAACTAATGGAAACTATCTGGAGAACAATATATTTACAAACTTTTAAAATGACCATAGATATAAAATTAAGAAATGTTCAATACAAATATCTCTTTAGAATTATTCCAACAAATAAATTACTTCTAAAGCAGAAACTAGTTAATTCTAATCTATGCGATTTTTGTAATATGTATGTTGAGAATATAAAACATTTATTTTGTGAATTTACCAAAACACAAAAGTTTTGGACTGAACTGGCATTATTTTTTTAACGGCAAAAAATGTAAATATTACATTTAATTATCAAACAATATCTTTTGGAATAAATGATATACATGTTCATACACAATCCTATAATTTTGTCATTCTGTGTGCTATATACTATGTTTTTTTTAAATAAGTGTAGACAGACCATTCCTAGATGCAAACTATTTATTGTTTATCTTTCAAAACAAATCAATAATGAAAAACAAATAGCAATGATGCATGATAAAAAACAACACAACTTAAAATGGAGTCATTTTTTAAATATCATATAAATCCTATCAAAGAAATGGTAAAAAAGGCAATCTTCCTTTCTTCTCTTATTCACTTCCTGCTGGTACAAATGAGTGGGCGGTTGAGTGTATATACGTGTGTGTGTGTGTTCGAGCAAACGCGCGCCTTTGAGCGTACGTGGGTGTTTAAGAAGAGCCTGTTTGAGAGCGTGCGTGCATGTGAGAAAAAAATAAATATTGTATCACATATTTGTACGTAGAATATAAAACTGAGCAAACAATTTATGAATGGTATTATATTTCAGATAAACCGGGTAATAACTAACTCTAAACTAGTGATTAGTGTACTGTATATGTAGATTTAAAACACTAGATAGAGATGTATCAATACAAACTATAGTAAAACTAAATCTATGCCACACACTAGTATGTATCAATTGTAACAGGAAACTATTCGGACATAGACATTGTTTCAAATGCTCAAAGACTTGCTATGCTAGAATTGTATGAATAATTGCTAGAATTGTATGAATAAATAGAGATTATTTTACTGCTGGGATCGATTATAGGGAAATCCTTCATGAGTGGTAGACGTGTGGTTCTTTTCACGAACGAACGCATGCGAGTGAGTGAAAAAACAAAGCACGTCTACCATCAAGTAAAGGATTACCCAATAATCGATCCCAGCAGTTAAATAATCTATTTATTACATTTTAAATTACGTTTTTCAAACAAATATTCGCTTTACTGAACGTTACCGGCGGATGACGTCGACGTCAGAAACACTTTGTTGGCGTCACGCCTCAACGTCGCAACGTTTGTTATTATTGTGTTCTGAGTTAGCAACGTTAGTTATTATTGTGTTCTGAGTTAGTTATTAATATTTAGCGATTATCAATATTCTTGCACTGAGAAATCCCGATCTTTCATGCATAGAAATGTAATAAGAACCATTAATGATGAAGTGTTTGTTTGCATAGTATACATGTTACTTACTGTAAAGTATTTGATATAATAAAATAATTCATTATAATGAATAATAATAAAAAATAATAATGTAATTATAAGTATAACATTCAGTACAACTTGGTATTTAAAAGATTTTCAGTTATAAGTATGGCATTTTTTATTCCATTCAAAACCCTATTTTAATTGTTGGTACTTCCCAAAATTCTAATGGAAAAACTGAACTTACAAAAAATAAATGCAATCAAAACCAAATTGTTATAATCCACAATACCTTCCATGATTTGACATTGCCATCGGCTCTGTCTCCCGTATCCACTATGTGTATTTGCCCAGCCCCATCGCATATGACAGCAAGATCTGGGGACAGGAAGTGCAGTCTAACATTGTGACGCTTAGGTACCAGCTGCTGGTTATCGCTGATTGTGTACACCGTCGCAGCACATTCAATCGACACTTCCTAAAACAAAATGAGTTATGTATGATTGCTTTGGAAATTTCAACCTAATACATTTTGCTATATCTGACAGTTTACTTTTGCTTTATTGCTTGTGACGTCATTGGGGGAAAACAATATGGCAGCGCCCACGTCTTGAAGAAGTAGGCTAAATTAACCTCGATATTGCAACTGCTGTATTATGTTATAAAATAATGGCTATTATAGCATCACAACAATGCAATACCCATTACAGATAATCGTATGGCTATTATAGCATCACAACAATGCAATAGCCATTACAGATAATCGTATGGCTATTATAGCATCACAACAATGCAATACCCATTACAGATAATCGTATGGCTATTATAGCATCACAACAATGCAATACCCATTACAGATAATCGTATGGCTATTATAGCATCACAACAATGCAATACCCATTACAGATAATCGTATGGCTATTATAGCATCACAACAATGCAATACCCATTACAGATAATCGTATGGCTATTATAGCATCACAACAATGCAATACCCATTACAGATAATCGTATGGCTATTATAGCATCACAACAATGCAATACCCATTACAGATAATCGTATGGCTATTATAGCATCACAACAATGCAATACCCATTACAGATAATCGTATGGCTATTGTAGCATCACAACAATGCAATACCCATTACAGATAATCGTATGGCTATTATAGCATCACAACAATGCAATACCCATTACAGATAATCGTATGGCTATTATAGCATCACAACAATGCAATACCCATTACAGATAATCGTATGAAGTCTTGCCAACATCTCAAACTTACAGTCATGCATTCTAAAAAAAAAATCAACAACATTGTAATGAAGGACAAAATCTTGTAACCAGAATCCATTGTTTGCGCATATGTTCATTACAGCCATTTAACGAGTTTGACAGGTAAAATTAAAACAACTACCATATCTAACCAGCCAAAAGTTGAGGGGGGCTTTCCCAGTAGGAGTCAACAATATGCTCTCAAATCCTTGTAATTAAGTGACGCTACAAGACGGTACATGCCCAGGCTTTCATTACGATAGTAGAAAAAAGAAGGATAGAGAGAATATAATATATGTTTATGTATGTGATTTACATATATAAAGATACTATAACATCTCTTCTTCGATCTATCCATCTTTCTCTACTATTGTAATGAAAGCAGTGTTATAGTATATGTATACAGTTTGCTTGTAAGTCGCATATATACATATACTATACCATTACCTCTTTTCTCTCTATCCTTCTTTCTCTACTATCGTAATGAAAGTCTGTGTCACATATATACGAACTAATATACTATAACATTATCTCTTCTCTCTATCATTCTTTCTCTAGACTACTATCGTAATGAAAGTCTGTGTCACATATATACAAACTAATATACTATAACATTATCTCTTCTCTCTATCCTTCTTTCTCTACTATCGTAATGAAAGTCTGTGTCACATATATACAAACTAATATACTATAACATTATCTCTTCTCTCTATCCTTCTTTCTCCACTATCGTAATGAAAGTCTGTGTCACATATATACAAACTAATATACTATAACATAATTTCTTCTCTCTATCCTTCTTTCTCCACTATCGTAATGGAAGTGTGTGTCACATTTATACAAACTAATATACTATAACATTATTTCTTCTCTCTATCCTTCTTTCTCCACTATCGTAATGGAAGTGTGTGTCACATTTATACAAACTAATATACTATAACATTATTTCTTCTCTCTATCCTTCTTTCTCTACTATCGTAATGAAAGCTTGCAGGTACATGCATATAAGACTGTTCAATGGTGCTAGACATGTATGATGTAACAGGATGTCAGCTTGTTTGATAGTTGCTTTAAAATGTGGTCATTGTGTAATGGGATGTAATGTTTTTGACACATTGTGGGGATTATTACAAAGGTTAAATGAATGAAAAATCTGTGTATCTGTAAACTTCTAACCGTCATATTTTAACCTTGCGCATAAATCATTCAATGTATACCTGGTAAATTATGAATGTGTTTTTTTAAAACTATTTTCAGGGGTATTTTTACGCAGATACGCATCTCATCTGGGGCTCTGACATGTGAATAATCTACATGTGTATATGATACTATGTCTGTGCCTTTTATTACGACATTGTATGATTTATTAGGCTCGGCACAAATTCGCAGAATAATGTGGCCGAGCCTCCAGGTTCTTCGTTTTATAAGGCTCGCCTAATACACTTGATAGTAAAAGACCTCGACATAGTGTTCTCAATAAAGGTAACTTACCATTAATTACTAGGACTAACACAGGTGACATAATATTACTGCATTGCTTATATGTTGATGGAAGCCAAATGTCTTGAACATGTCGATTCCCTTCTTTTGGAAAAAAAGTTTTACCACAAAATGTTAACAAAAAGGTCCTTAACAAAAAGGTCCTTACAACCTTATACATGTAATCTGGTGTCAATCAGTTTTTAAAACACATTTAAAAAAGAAAGGAACACAACTGAAAAAGTTTACGTAATTCTAAGGCTTGAAAATAGTATTGTCAATATATTGAAACAAGTGTTGATATGAAATAATGATATGATATGATACAATGTCTTACATGGGCTGTAGCCTTTTTCACATTCCAGTCTTTGTCCACCAAATAGACACAGTTGTTATTCCATGGATCTATGGTCAGATGGTTGTGGACACCAAACAACTGGACATGGTGGTATGAAAACTGGTCATCTGCCAAATCAACATTTAACACACCTGCAAAACAGAAATTTAAAATGTTATGGATGCAGGCATTACTTTATTGCAATGGTGATGGTTACATCTTTTATCAGATGGTTGTGGACACCAAACAACTGGTCATCTGTCAATTGAGTTTTAAATATGCCAATTTGGCGTTCCACAGTTGGCAGATATTCCACCGTCATACATTTTCAACGTTCTTGTGTTTTCGACGGTCTCCGTTTATCTCGTATTGTTTCCGAGTGTGCATGATTTCAGAGTTTAGCATGTGAATATTTGTTGACAAACACAATGAAATGCCATCGTTAATGTTTCTGAGAAAAAAATAGACATTCCATGGGGTTAGTTGCAAAAAAATAATTATACCGTACCCGTTTTTCCCATTTCACATTAATACCAAAACTTCCTTTCGAATAACTTACTATTAAAAGAGAAAACACATCACTAATTTAAAAATACAATACTCGTCTGCGCAGACTGAATCATTGTCAATACAAGTGTCTGGTGAACAAAATGTTAAAAGTCAATTGTCCAACAAAAGTTGCACATGTAAGTCATTACCCCTCTTACACGTTTTCATGTTTGTTTCACTCTTTCAAACAGTCTGGAGTTTTTGAAACTTTTCAGCTATAACGACTATTTTTAACTTGGTCAATGTGACACATGTTGCAGATGGGTGCATGTATGTTTTTGCAAGAACATTAGAGTATAGTCTGTCTAGTGGATCCTTTTCTGCCCAGGATGCAAAGGAGCCAAAGACAATGTCTCTGCGAAACTCATTAAATAAAAGAAAACGTACGAGGAGCGTTCAATATGTAATGCAACTAGACGACGTATTAACGTTGGGTGAGGTTTACACACGAAATTTGAAAATGATCTTATAGAATGAACCTTTTGCGAGACTTTCTGAAAATTTTATTAAAATCAGTGAAGATATAAGTCTATGACGACTGTTTTTTTGGGACATATTCATATACACTGCCTTAAAAAGTGGCAGAAAATTTTAATGAATTTGCATAGGTCGTAATGTTGGATTCATAAAAGAAATGCGTTTTGCAGCAAAGCAATTTATTCAAACTTTTGTTGTAACTAGAAGTCTGTGTAAATATTACGTAAATGATGTTTTCAATACAAAACACTGATATAGTCCATGGCAAGAAATGCCGTTTTCTTGTAATTTATAAAAGTCCTGAAAATATCAAATTCCAATAAAAATAATAGTCAAATTCAGTTTGAAGATATGACGGAAAATGGTTTTAAATACATGGGTAACGAATTGAAGGGATACTCTAAAGATTTAATAGAAAATTTATCAACAATTTTAGTTACACCGATTCAAAAATAATAAAGCCTGAAGTTGCTCTTCGCTTTTTTAGCATAAAATTTAAGCTATATTTTGTCGCACTGACAACATTTAAGGAGCAATAAACCCAAAAATAAACACCAACATTTTCATATGGAAGATATAAAAGTTTGTGGTTTAGGCAAAACAAGTCCATATTGGCCGTCGAAATCAGATTTTTAGTCAAAATAGTTTTTTCCGTTTTTGGCGTGTTCAGTATCATTTACGTCTTAAAAAAATGCCCTCAAAAAAACATTTTTTATTGGATGGAAGTATCTGAAACTTGATAAATTAATGGGGAAAAGTTACTATACTGGTTGTGTACCAGTTATCGTCATTCACCAGATTTCGTCATTATCAATAAAACGCTCGATGTTGTGATTATTTTTCGACCCCACTTTACAAATCACTACACAGTCACACTATCATCAGACGATTGGAAAGGAAAAAATAGTTTAGAAATGTTAACATACACTCTCAAACCAACTTGTTTACCTATATAAATACCGTTATAAACAAAACACAATCGGGGGAATCACGTGCTAATTCGCATGCGCAGGAAAATTCCTTTTGTGTGTGTGTGTAGTTCTAAGGTTTATAGTCCATCCGCCAACGAACACGTCAAGGTATACCTGACTGGAAAATTTCCTTTTAAAAAAAATAGCTGACCTTTTACGTCGAACCATATGCCCAAAAAACTAAAACCATTCAGCCAAGGGAGACAACTAGTTCACGACAATCAATTTAAATTTGCAGACAGTTATGTCCCTTTAAATTATGAACGTCGAAGTGAAGTAAATTACAGCTGAAAAAAAAAAAAATTGCAAATATAATTTTTCTCGATATTTATTTTGTGTAGTCATATGCAATGGTATATTTATGTTTTAATTAATAACTATATACACGTTTTCATCATCCCAATCATGGATTATTCGGTATTAAACGGAACATGACGATAACTACTACATTCAGCTCAAACGACAGGCCCAATTCAGTCTATATTTAGTAACGGTCACGTGACACTTGTTACTGAGAATAGGAACAATGTAAACACAGAATATTTACGGCAAAGGGGTAAGCTTCTCTACCGGGAAAAACATTTATGAGATGACTGTCACTAGTTTTGATTTAGATATATTAAAGAATCAACATAAAAATGACGATATCTGGTATACAGCCAGTATATAAAATAACTACAGGGAGTAAGTATACAGGGAGGAGAAACGGGTTAATAAACGCTCTAGTTTATCGATTTATGTTGTCGCGCTAGAACGCCGCCATTTACTATTTTATCGATACAGGTAAATTGATCGTAAGCGCGTTACATTTGAAAAGTTAAAATTTCAGCCAACATCTCAAATAAGGCAGTTTTTACAGCCTCTTTTTTACGGCTTTCTGTTTTAATCAACATCACGAAATTACCTTCTTGACAAAGATAAATATGTCTACTATTCACTTTTTGTTATTTTTAATGCCGAATATAACCCATCCTTCGTATCTCGTTTGCAATAGCTCCACACCATTTTTAATTTGAAAAATTAAAAAGTTCAGCTGATATCTCAAAAGGCACATTTTCATCACCTCTTTTTAGGCTTTGTCTTACAATCACCACCATGAAATTACCTTCTTGACAAAGATAAATATGTCTACTATTCACTTTTTGTTATTATTAATGCCTAAATAACCCGTAGTCTCGTATCTCGTTTGCAATAGCTATACACTGTCACCATTTTTTATTAGACGCAGAGTGGCGCCATCTTTGTTACACGGAACCGTCTGGTAAAATGTGCTTTTATACATGCAAACAAATACATGCTCTGTATCAGAGGACACAATGTGAATAAATAATACTTATGTTTACATTTCGCACCTTTATTGAGTTTGTAAGTGTAATAATCTATAAGAATTATCTGTTTTTCACACGCGCGAAACAACCGGAAGTAGCTATTTTCACGCAGTAGTGAAACACACGCGCGACAACATAAAACGGCAAAACGATATTTTTCTCCTCCCTGTATACTTACTCCCTGATAACTACAACAATGGACCATAATTAAATTTTAAGACCATAGTTGCATTATATAATGAACGCCCATCGTACGTTACGTGAATACATTAAAAACTGTTGTGTTGAAGCAGGGAGTAAGTATACTTAATCCCTGGTTGAAGTAAGTGTATAATTTCTAGTTCTATAGCATGATACTTTGGTCAAAACTTTAATTATACTGGTATGCAAGTAGTAGACGAACAGCAGTAGTATCCGAATTTCAGTAAACAATCAACATTCGTAGCTCTTCAATAGAAAATATTAATTTAATTTAATAAAAAGATACATTTTTCATCAGAAGAAGAATCGTCGTATACGAAAAAGTAAATATGTACTAAAATATAAATGATTTTCTTCTCAGCAGTCATTTTCGCGCAAATTTGCGCATGGGGAAGTCGCGTGCTAACCACGCATGCGCAGTTATATGTTTTTAATTGCTCTCCAATATTTAAACAATGCTTCCCCATGACTACACCAGCAGACGATAATAAATTAAAACTCTTAATTTATATATATAACCCTGTTAATATAACATGTAGAAATAAACAACATTGGAAAAATACAATACTGCAGTAAAATATTGATCGGTCAAATCTGATTATACTGCAGTAGCGGACATTTCCAACTGACGTAATCCCTGATGTAATGGAGACATCTTTAGGTCATAAAAGGGATGAGTTGTCTTTCTTACGAATGGGGCGTCCAATAGGGATAATAACCGAGCTTGTAATCGGATGTTGTCATTTTTTACAATGAAGAGTTTTTGTTTGAATAATATCAAATAACAACAAACAGTACAATAACCACTATTTTCTGTTCGGCTACTACTTGCATACCAGTATGCAATTAGTTCTAATGAAACTTGTTCGAAATCGGAAATATATTGCTTTTTGTAATCTAATTAGATTTATGCTTACGACGTCGAAAACCCAAGATGCTGGGATAACTGCCGAAAACCCATGATGCCGGGATAATTGTGGAGGCAAGGGCTCACTTGGAAAAGGCTAAAATCCATTGAGTATCCTCGGCCTCTTAGTTTTCGCACACTTAGCGATAAATGGTATCATAATATCAGTGAAAAGTATACAGTTAACCTAATAAGATGCTAGATGGAATAAACTATTCAGTCTGCAGCAAAAACTACTTAGACAATTATCAAATTTAATTTACTTTTCATCTGATAAGATTTGTAAATGTATGACCTACATATTTTTTCTGACGGAAATGGCTTTAGTTTTCGCACACTTAATTTAAGTAGTTTTTTCCCCCAAGATGCAGTGTTTTCATACGGGTAATTTTATGCAAATCAGTTGACCTGATTTTATGTAAAATTGCCAACACAGAAAAAATAGCTAAGTATCCACTATTATTTTACTTTAAAAGAAGAAAACAATGCCCTATATTTGCTTTGTGTTGTTTTAAAGAAAAAAATACATTCATCATCTCGGAAAAGAATAGTTTGTAAATTGTTTACATCTGCTTTCTTCAAAACATGCAGCCAACTTAGATCACATGTCAGTTACGAAAGTTTTGGAGCAAACGGTTATGAAATAACCACTTGCCAGATGGCTTTTTTACATAAACACCGATATAGCGTCATCGTTTTTTGCAGGTACCCGCCATTGACTCGACCCAATTCCATTTCTTATTTACGATGAAAGAGGTTGATGAAAACGCAACTTGTTGATGGCTACAAAAAGTTAAAAGATCAAATCCATATAGTATTACAAAATAATATTAATATTCCTGAATTTTCTTTTAATGGAAGGTATTTAATGATAAATACACCGGTAGATGGAGGAACATGCGAAAAAATTATGTCCGAAAAGCTGAAAATCGCTTCAATTTTCTTTTTGATGTTTTGAACTATAGGCTTAGCAGACGGACATCAAAAGTGATGACGGAATTCACACAAGAAACGCGTGCATACGTCATTTCCTGAATCGTCCGAAATCACAAGGTGTGCGAAAACAGATGGTTCGACGATATAATATGTTTATGAAGAAATAATAATAATCCTAATGTTACCTAAACTGAGGTTTTATTTTGTTATCTTTCCGCCCCACCCTCCTTTTGTTTTATCCCATGGCTTTTTGATGTAGCCACAATGTACCTGTATACGTTACCCAGAGAAAAATCTGAGAGATGATGTCAACAACGTACACGTGGAACTTTTTACATTCTGTATCAGAAGTAAACAAACATTTTAATTACGTATTTGGAGAAATTGCTTATCTGCAAAAAAGCAGATACATGTTTACCATAGAACAACATCATACCTTTTTCTAAATCAGTTCTGTAAATAGGTAATTTGTCCAGAGATAGCTTGTATCCTTCAAATTTAGGATTAATTATGTCTCGGTTTAATTTTAAGTCAATGGAAGTCGCCATATTTTCGTCCTTGACCTTTTAACTTTTGGAAGTGGCTATATACACGGCTATCGTGATATCTCATCAAACTTTAACATAGTTTTCGTGTTTTCGTGAAAAAAATCTTAGTCCGAAAAATATCGAATATTGTCTACTAGACTAGTAAGTACGAGAACAGTGAAAGCAGAAAGGTTGAAAATGGCACTTTCTTTTGGATTTTTAGTTTTTGTATTTTCGCAGGGAGTACGTCATAGGGAGGAGAAACGGGCTCGTTTTGCCGATTTATGTTGTCGCGCATGTGTTTCACTACTCCGTGAAAATTACTATTTCCGGTTGTTTCGCGAGTGTGTGAAAAACAGCAAATTCTTATAAATTATTACACTTACAAACTCAATAAAGGTGCTACATGTAAACATAAGTATTATTTATTTACATTGTGTCCTCTGATACAGAGCGTGTATTTGTTTGCATGTTTAAAAGCACATTTTACCAGACGGTTCCGTGTAACAAAGATGGCGCCACTCTGCGCCAAATAAAAAATGGTGACAGTGTAGCTATTGCAAACGAGATACGAGACTACGGGTTATTTAGGCATTAAATCAGATATCAGCTAAATTTTTAATTTTATAGAATTAAAATTGGTGTGAAGCTATTGTAAACGAGATACGAAGTATGGGTTATATTAGGCATTAATAATAACAAAAAGTGAATAGTAGACATATTTATCTTTGTCAATAATGTAATTTCGTGATGTTGATTATAACAGAAAGCCGTAAAAAGGGGCTGTAAAAACTGCCTAATTTGAGATGTTGGCTGAAATTTTAACTATTCAAATGTAACGCGCTTACGATCGATTTACCTGTATCGATAAAATAGTAAATGGCGGCGTTCTAGCGCGACAACATAAATCGATAAACTAGAGCGTTTATGAACCCGTTTCTTCTCCCTATAACGTACTCCCTGATTTTCGTGAAAAAATTCTAAGTCCGAAAAACATCATAAATTGTCTGAGTACGAGAACAGTGAAAGGTTGAAAGGCCGAAATCGCATTTTTTTCTTTCTGATTTTTTAGTTTTTGTATTGTCGTGAAAAAAATTCTAAGTCCGAAAAACATCGAACATTTTCTAAGTAAGAGAACAGTGAAATGGCACTTTTTTTCTGATTCTTAGTTTTTGTGTTTCGTGAAAACATTCCGCAAACTTTCATCGAACATTTTCTAAGTAAAAAAAATATGAAGTCCGAGAAGTGTTGAAAAAATCAGTCTGAGAAGCATTGAAAAAATTCAAAGTCCGAGAATCGTTGAAAAACGTCTGAAAAAGCTAGAAAAAAATTGGTCTGAGAAGTGTTAAAAAAAATGTCTAAGTCAGAGAACATTGAAATATATACCTCTAAGTTTAAGAAGCAATGAAACATGTCTAAGTCCGATATCTATGTGTAAGGTGTAATGCCTTTCAAAATGTGACCTGCTGGCAAAAGTGGACTGAAAATGAGCCATATATGAACAAAACCATTGGCTTCATTAAAAGAAATATCCCGGCCTTGAATTCACCAACCATTCCTGAGAATATTCTTAGTCTTTTAAAGCCCAAGGATGAAAATTTCAAACACAAATATTTCTGGAAGTTTAAAAGATAAACGTTCATAACAAGCTGCTGTATAAGCTAATCATTGCAACTTCATTAGATTGTTTATCTTTCAAGGTCATGGAAATATTTGTCAATGGAATTTGAGTACTTGAGCTCAAGTCTAAGACTAGTTTGAAGAATGGTTGGTGAATTCCAGGCCAGGGCATTCGTGAGACAGCATACAAGACACAGTACTAGTTAGAGCCCCCACACACAACATAGCATCCACCAAATAGAAATGGTCCAACGCCGGGCCATCAGATGGACCACAAATATGAAAGTGTTACAGCCATGCAGGAATAACTTGGATGGCGTACCCTGGAGCAGAAGAGGGCTGATCTATATATATATCTTCCATTTAGTCAAACCCCTGCTAGGGACCTAGACTTTCGCGCGTCACCGACGAGAATGATAGTAAGAGTATAAAAAAGAATACAGTTAGATAATGTACAATGTATGTTAAAAAGATAAAAACTGGGCAGCTTTCTAAGGGAAGACGTGTTCAACCTGGCTAAGAGCCAGGCTGAACTGTGGCAAAGGTAGTGCCACTATGCCAGAGGGCAGTGAATTCCAGTGGACAAAAGTCCGCGAGAAGAAGGAATACTTATAGTAATCCGTGGCTGTCGGGATCTGGTGGTATGCCATTGGATGTTGGGATCGGCTGGGTCTTGTATTTAGTACAAGTTAGTATTCCGGAGGGATTGCTACAAGATGATGGGTGATGTTATAAAAGATGACCAGTCTTTGGTCAATGCGACGAAGGTCAAGGCGTCTCCATTGCAATGCAATCATGTCTGTGACACTAGAAGTGCGGGTATAGTCGCGTTTTGCCCAGCGAGCAGCCTGTCTCTGAACAGATTTTATCTGACTGGTACCTGATTCAGTGTACGGGGACCAGATAGGGGAGCAGTACTCAAGCTGGGGCCTGATCAGTATCTTGTATGCTGTTGTTTGAGTTTTCTGAATGAACTTTAATACCCCCAGGTATCGAGCGTTGCTGACTGTTTCTAACGTATGTCCATGTAATATGTACGTAGTCGGTAGTAGTTTTTTTCACTTGGTAGTTTGAATGACTTGGCACCTAAAAGCGTTAAAGCTCATGTCCCACTTTAAATTATTGACCATGCGTGTAGTTTGTTGAGGTCAGTCTGTAGGGTAGTATTGTCAGTTTGTTGGTCGTCTATTGTCAGGTAAAGTGCTGTGTCATCCGCGAACAGCTTTAATTGCGAGGTAATGTTTTCGGGCAAGTCGTTAATGTATACCCGGAATAGGATCGGGCCAATGACATACCCTTGTGGTACACCAGATGTGACTGGGATCGTGTCGGAGCTCTCCCCTTCTAGCATCACTGTCTGTGTACGACCACTCAGAAACGCTCGTATCCAGGACAATGTCTGATCCCTTATGCCATGGTTGTGGAGCTTTAGGAGCAACTTCTCATGATTCAACATGTCGAAAGCCTAGCTGAAGTCCAATATAATTAAGTCGGTCTGCTTACCTTTGCTGGCATTTCTGGTCAAGTCCATACCTGTGTTTCGCATGACCGGCATTCTCTGAATCCATGTTGTAGGTCATACATTAAACCATTAGAGTCCATGTGCTTTACCAGGTAAGACGCTACAACATGTTCCAGGACCTTACACAGTATACATGTTAGTGATATTGGACGGTCATTTTCTGCCAGAGATTTATTTACACTGGGATAGGTCTGGTTGGTACACTGGGATAGGTCTGGGTGGTTTTCAATGTTTATCTTGTAAATTTGGGCCAGGCTAAGTGGGGATTTTGGGGGTAAAAATTGACTGAAATTGTTTATTTAGGATATCAGCTTTCTCCTTGGTGTCTGTGACTATTTTCCCATTTGACTGGAGGGGCGCAATTCCTTGGTTGTTTTTAGGAATGAATAATTTCTTACTATCACGTGACGGATTCGTAAATATTGTCTTATCTGTGCAGACCTCCTTCTTGTCTGGGATTTTTTTCTGTAATTGTTGGAGGATTTCCAAGTCAGTAGAGCATAATTTGTTAAAGCAATGTTGCAGAAATGAAGAAAAATATACACCTGATCCAATTCATAGGATTTGATGTATTGTCCTTTATTGGTGCCGATGTGAGTATTGGGTCGGAGTCGTCTAAAATACTGAATCTGCTCTGAGTGGAGAAAGTTTATGAGTCAAAGTATGTTGTGCTAAGGTTTGGTAAACCACAGCTAAGGAGTATTAATCATGTTGTATATGATAAGTGACTTTAGACATCCCTGAACACACTCTATGGTAACAAGCACCACGAACGTCACACTGTATCCCATCCCCTACATTCCATTTTACTGCTCTATGGCAGTGTCCACATGGGTACTTTGGTTGTCTAGGACCTGGGTTTAATTCAATGTCATGACTGCAGCTGTTCTGGCACCTGGCTCCACATCCACGTAATTTGAAGGTAGATACTGGAATCGTGTTGTTGTAGGCTTTATACAAAGTTACGTTTCTTTTTTCTTCTTTCCTGTATTTCTGGCCATTCGAGGTAATATATGTTACGCTGTCATGATATGAATAATGTCCAGTGCTGAAGCGGGCTCCCTTGCGTTGTAATTTTTCTAGGGGTCTGGATGTCTTGTTTAAAATAAGGGTCCCAAACTGAAGATGAAATATTACAGGTGTGGACGAACAAGTGATGTGAATGCCCTTGTTTTCACCTCTTGATTGCATCCGTATAGATGTCTCCTAAGTAGATTTAGGATCCTATTTGCTTTGCCTGTGCTGTTATTGATATCCATGTCTTCCAGGTTAGGTCTGAAGTAAACTCGACTCCGAGATAAGGATGGTGTTGGACCTCTTCTTATTGTTGGCGGCCGATGTTATAACCAGTTTTAAGAATGTAACGTTGTCTGGTGATTTTGAGTAGGTGACATTTGGCTGTGTTGAACCTCGTTAGCCAGGTGTTGGACCACTCTACCAAGGTATTTAGATCCTGCTGAAGCTGGTGTTCATAATGGATGCTGCTGACGGTTCGGTAAAGTAGGCAGTCGTTGGCAAATAGCTTGATGGTGGTAAGTGGTGAGACTTTGGCCCCGATGTCGTTAACATAAGCTAAAAACATTAGCGGCCCCAGCAGTGCCCTGACGTACACCCGACAGGACTGTATACATTGATGATGATGACCCATCGAGGACCACTTTCTGCTGTCTAGCTCTTACAAAGCCATGCCTCTATCCACGTGTTGGTGTTGTCAGTTATACCATAGTGATCAAGCTTGTGAAGCAATCTAAGATGGGGCACTGTGTCAAATGCCTTGCTGAAATCAAGGATCAGCACGTCATTGGTCTTCCTGTTGTCAAGCCTTCTTGATAGGTCTTCCACTGTGTTGAGGATCTGTGTCTCGCAGTAGTGATTTGCTCTGAATCCATGTTGAAAGTTGACAAGGAGCTTGTGGTTGTCTAGGTGTCTCATGATCTGACTGAACACTATATACATACTCCATAGATTTGCAGAATATACATGTGAGAGAATGAAACCTGTGTGAAGAAAATGAAAGTAAATGTAATCAAAAAAGTTAAAAATAAATTTGGTCAACTAGATCTATTTTGAATAAAAACACGCACACAAAATCACGAATTGCATGGCACAAGGGCCATATATAACTATGAATCACAAAACTCATTTTAAAACTTATTTTGTCTAAACATAATGAAAAAATCATGATCAAAAAAATAAATTTATTTATACAAACATGCTGTCATTGAGGTAAAATCTACTTCTATTAATTGTCTACATATTAACCGAACATAGTGCATAGACGTATTAATAAACAAATAGGACACTTCCTATCTTAACCAATGAAGTAACCAAAATATCACGTGGCACCTTAACTTTTCCTTCTATATTCTATCTATCTGTATATACTGCTATACTCCCCGCGAGGGTATTTTAAACAGGAAAAAGTGCGTTTGTCGGTGAGAATAGTGAGAAAAGTTAAAAGTAGATAGATAAGACTAAGTGAAAGTGAAGTAAAGGAGTGTTAATAGAAGAAATAAAAAACGAGTTTAAAAACACAACAACTTCCGAATCTCAATGGTGACTCAACAACTGGCTGACTGACTGCCTAAACAGATCTATGGCAGGACAGCAGTACTATGAGGAAGCGAATTCCATAGTGTGACTTTGTGAGGAAAAAAGAAAATTTGTAAAAGTTTGCATTTGTATGAATTTGTATGAGAGAATTCGGGTGAATGTGTCTGGTCATTCTGATAGGGTGTTGGAGATAAGGAGGCATTGGATTTTCAACCTGGTGATGGAATATTTTATAAAACATTAACAATTCTGAGTCAGTTCTTCTGTCTTTAAGTGTTCTCCAGTCAAGATTTGTTTGCATATCTGTTACACTGTGATATGGTGAATAGTTGTACCCATCTGACTGCGCGGCGTTGTATAATTTCTACTTTATTTATGTTAGAGTGTATGGTGACCAGACTGTGGATGCGTATTCGAGTTGTGGTCTAACGAGAGTGGTATATGCAAGTTCGCGTCATTTTTCGTGTTTTGTAGGTATGTTTCTTTTTAGGAAGCCTAAAGTTCTGTTTGCTGTTGTTGTGATGCGATTAATACGTGTGTTCCAGGATAAATCATGAGATATGTCCAAGCCTAGATATTTTGCATCCGATAGCGCTTCTAGTGTTTGACCATGAAGTTTATATTGGTGTTTTAGGGAGTTTTTATTTCTGGTTATATGGAGAACTTGACATTTACTGGGATTGAACTCCATGTCCCACTTGGACTCCCATTTCTCAAGAAGAAGAAGATCAGATTGTAGAGTTCGACAGTCAGACGGGTTATTTATAGTGATGTAGACTGCGGTGTCATCTGCAAATAATCTCACCTGTGAGGCTATAGAGTCAGGGAGATCATTTATGTAAAGAAGAAGGGGTCCGAGAACAGAGCCTTGTGGCACATCAGATGTTACAGGTACCTCAGAAGAAGTATCCCCTTCTAGAACAACAGTTTGAGATCTACCAATGAGAAAGGAGTGAATCCACTTAGTAACAGCGGGTGAGGCACCATGTTCATGAAGTTTAAAGAGAAGTTAAGATGATTGACCTTGTCAAAGGCTTTACTAAAATCCAAGAGAATTAAGTCAGTTTGCTTAAAGAGAGAGAGAGATTTCTAGTGAGGTCATCCACTAGTCTGAGGAGCTGGGTTTCGCAGGAACGCCTTTCTCGGAAGCCGTGTTGAAGATCAAAGAGTATATTATGCTGTTTGAAATGAGAAGACAGGTTAGAAGCAACAATATGTTCAAGAAGCTTACATAGAATGCAAGTTAGAGAAATAGGTCTGTAATTTGCTGGGTCGCTTGTATCATCCTTTTTGTACAAAGGAGCTATATGCGCTTTCTTCCAATCTGAAGGTAGTTCGCCACTTGAAAGAGATTTCCGAAAAATAATTCGGACAATATCTGCAATTTCATAAGGAGGAGAGTTTTAATGTTATCTGGTCCTGCTGCTTTGTCTGTTTTAAGGTTTGTACGTAGTTTGTGAACTCCATTTTTACTGATTGTCTGGCATCTGTGGATATTTAGTTTTGTTGAGTGCATTTAGACATGATTGTCCTAGTCTGAGGGGTGACATGTGAGAGAATACTGATTGAAATTGTCTATTGAGTATGTTTGCTTTATCGATGTTGTTAGATTTGAGGGTTTGTGTAAGTTGATCCTTGAGTGGTGCAATGCCGTGTGAGTATTGTCTGGAATTTTTAATGACTATGAAGTTACTTGGTTGACAATTTAGAAGATTCTGTTTTGTCCTGTTGTTTTTGCTGTATGTTTAGGATGTTTTCAATGTAGTGTGTGTGTGTTGTTTTTGTGTGTGCTGTTTTGATTTTGTGTTTGATGTTTTTAATTGTAGTTAGTTTTGTTCTGTCTCTGCTGTTTGATTGTTTACGTTTTTGAAATAGGTGATCTCTTTTCCTGATTAACCTTTCAATTTTCTGTGTTAGCCATGGCAATGATGATTTAGTCCCTAGTTTCTTAGTGGGTACAAATTTTGAAATACCTAACTGAAGAGAATCTTTAAATTGGTTCCATAAAAGTTCAACAGGTGTTGTTTCGTAATTAAGTAGAATGTTCCCCTTAGCTTCTGTTATAAATTGTCTGAATCCTTCCCAATTTGCTTTACGATAAAGAGGTATGTTTCTTGGTTTTTGTCTGTTAGGTTTAAGGTTTGCTGTTGCGAGAATGATGTTGTGATCTGCTATGCCTGCATGTATTTCTACCTTGTTTATGAGTGTCTCATTTGATGTGAGGAAGAAGTCCAGAATGTTGTCAAGTCGGGTGTTTTGGGTTACCATCTGTATAAGGTTGTGATCATCTCTCAATTATTCACTGATTTTGAAGAGAATACATTCAAAAGATTCATAGTGAATAACAAAATGGGATTATAATAATTTATGTTTATTTTCAAAATAAGAAATTGTATAAAAAGATGTTTAAAGTTAAAAATGTCATCATTTTTCTCTTAAAAATCAAGGTTTTGACATATTCAAAGTTTCCGTCAAACTCCTTTGTTGCTCTAAATGTAAGAGAAAGCAAAATACTATCATTGGAAAGAAAATTAAATTTGTGATCGGGTTTTGGCATGAATGAAAGTTGTATCTATAAAACTCTTAAGGATATGTGTGTTTAAAGTTGGGAAATATTTTGTGAAATTTTCGCACAGTGCCACGTGAAATTTAGACAATTTTCGTAGTGTCCAATCTATTTGTTATTAGGTCTGTGCATAGTGCTGTGTTTTCTCATTAATGAATTCCTTGTCTTGTTTAGTTTTTATGCAGATAAATACAGTACTTCGTGGATGCTCCAATTTGTTTAAAAAATTGTCGGAAATGACCACATGGTGGGATAATTGCCCATTAATCTGCAATACAAGCACTTGGGGGTTTAAGGTTGGAAACAAAAATGTGTCTTTACGTCCCTATATATAGTATCCTACCTATTCACAAAAATTCAACCAACAAACTGACCTTGCTCGTTACTTGGCAAAATATTGACATTTTGACCTATGATCATGAAACTTCACACATATCTTCATCATTCTTACCCCAAAGAATGTCTTTATACATGTCCAATAACTCTGACTTTCATTTTGTCAGAGTTATGCCCCTTTTCATAAAGATTGAACCTGCAACCTCACTTAGCACATAACTTTGCAAAATATTGAGCTATGGTCATGCAATTTTATTAAATTTAAAAAAAAAGAAAAAAATAATAAAAGAAAGAGCAAAAAAAAAGTAACAAAATCTGGTAAAGTTTGGTAAAGATCAGATGAAAAATGAACGCCCTATCGTCTTAACGAGGCAAAATGTAGCATTTTTAACTTAATCAAGGGTCATAACTCTGCTGTTAACGGTCCGATCTGGCTGGTTTTCGAACTTTTCCGAGCTTTCATTGACATTAACAATCTGGTAAAGTTTGGTAAAGATCAGATCAAAAATGAAGGCCCTATCGTCTTAACGAGGCAAAATATAGCATTTTTAACTGAATCAAGGGTCATAACTCCTCTGTTACTGGTCCGATCTGGTTAGTTTTCGAACTTATCCGAGCTTTTATTGACATTTACAACCTGGTAAAGTTTGGTAAAGATCGGATGAAAAATGAAGGCCCTATCGTCTTAACGAGACAAACGTTAACGATGGATGATGGACGGACGACGGACGGACGACGGACTACTCGGCATCCCATAAGCTCAAAACCTCGCTAATAGCTCATGTGTCCACCATTACACCGAATACACACAAGAATGAGACGTCGCATGCTTCTGACGAATTCTGGAGCTAATGCGTTCCAATCGCGGACAAGTGCTGCTGCTGAACACTTTGGACAGGGTCATCCTGACGAACACGACGTCCCAAATATGCTCGATGCTTCGTCAGTCATTACGTCAGAAGCATGCAACGTCGCATTTTTGAGTGTATTCGGTGTAACTGTGGACACATGAGATATTAGCGAGATTTTGAAAAAAAATTCTGTGTATTTGAATGGGCTTAGACTGGTAAATCTGTGCTATTGTCGCTAATCTTTACATTTGTTAAGTTCTGTTAATTTCGTTTTCACACCTATGTTTTTAAAGTTTTATTTATTTTTTAAACGTTTGGTATATTTCGATGAAATTTTGTGTGAACATCAAACAAAGATGTTATTAAAAGAAAATCATGCTACAATTGTTAGTTCTTTCTTACAGTCTCAGATTTTGCAGGGAAACAAAGTGGATACTTTTTATTTTTGCTGAGTATATATAATTATTCAACGACATTGACATGTTCAATTAATAACTCTGGCTTTCATTTCGGCAGAGTTAATGCTCCTTTTTATAAAACGTTAACCTGTGCAGCAGTGACGTAATTCTTCTTAATTCTCTGCTGCAACCTAACCTAGCTCATAAATTGGCAAAATATTGACCTATTAATTGTCATGAAACTTTATACAGTTTTCCATTGACATAAGACAATATTCTTAATATCTCCGAGTTCTTCCTTATCAATGACTCACTGACATCGTCACATGTCCTGTATCTCTGATTTTCATTTTGGCAGAGTTATGCCCCTTTTCATAAAACTTTAAACTGCAACATAACCCATACAGCTCATAACTCGTCAAAGTATTGACCAATGGTCATTAACATTTGTACAATTCTTCGTTCACTTTAACTGAATTAAAAAAAAATCTGCTCCATAATTTATATATGCACCCCCCATGTCTTCAACTCATGCAAGTAGATTGTCCTTGCTAAAATATGCACACGGCAGGCGTCACAAGTGCTCCGTGGAACACCCTTCTAGTTTTGTTAAAAATATTATGAACAATATTATAATAAATGTTCATTATAATTTATACAATACTGTACATTATAATTTATAATAATAGTTTTGCTATCAAAATATATGCTTTCTCTGTTCTCATTTTATAATGGACAGCTGCTGCTCCTCATACCCAGTACATATTCAAAACCCAATAATGCAATGTTGTATATGTAATAATACGTCATTAAAATAACAGTTAAGCTGATGATTTATCCTGTTATTTACAACAGTACAATCAAACTCCCCGCAGTGGTTACTTTCCCTTTCTGTTACATTAACCACACATATCTGAAATTCGGCTTAGTTATAATTTTTTGGTTAAATATTTTTTAGGTCAATATTTCAACTTGCTTTGTTCATGATATAGGAAAATAGTGTGAAAAACGGTATCTGGTTACAAAAATATATAATAATATACTGGGTCGACGCCATGCAATACATGATTTGTCTTTTGTAAAATAAGATGCCACTGGAGACATTCAGACCACCTGTTGGAATCATTTAACACTAAACGTCCGTCCGTCGTCCATTTACTTTTGCTTTAAACAACATCTGCTCTCAACCTGTTGGGTAGAATTTGACGAAACTTCACAGGAAGCATACTTGCATGGTACTCTCTCAGATTTATATAAATCATCCTGATCCATCAACAGATATGGCCACTATTACTAACAAGAGGTCAATGACCTTGAAGCTCTACTGATAGGTTTTTGATAACTAGATAGCATTCCTGTGAATTTGCATGAAAATCTGTCAAGCAGTTTCAGAGTAGAGCTACAAGTTTTTACTATATAACTCTATGTAAACAAAGATGGCCACGGAGGCATGTTTAATGTCGAATCAAAAAGATTTTCAACAAGAACAACACAGGGTTAGACACTAACTTATTATGACTACTAGCCTACAGGGCTAGTGCCTTCTTACTTTTTACTAGCCCTTCTTAAAACCAACTAGTCCTCCTTTTACTCTTTTGCGGCAAAATAAAAAATACCAAAATATCATGGTTTGGTAGCTCCATGGATAAGGCTTTGGCTTTGGAGCTATAGACAGACATCTGACCAGCGTGGGTTTACTCCCCTGGCAAAGGCATGTCTGAGGAGAAACATTTCATAATCCACCTCTATCTATAGCTGAGGTTGCATTTCCTATAAGACTGTACTGCTTGTAAATATTGCAAGACAACAGCTTTGTGACTAGGTCATAGTCAAATTTATTTATAGGCCACGGCCATTATACGCTTCTTTGCTGGTCTGTATAAGGCATTTTCTACAATCAAATTTCTTTTAAAGTCATGCCGACTTACCTTGGCAATTTTATTGCCCATTCATTGATTTTTTCCCCCAATTAAAGGCAAAAGGCCCCTTCCCCAAAACTGGGAAAAGGGCTCTGTAGGCACTTACACGATGGCTAAAATACATGTGTTTATTTGAATCATATTGTTTTTTACTGACGACGCTTTTCCTATTCTGTTTTTCGTTCGTTTCGATGGAGAGAGTTCCGTATTTAAATATCGCCACATGTTTGTTTACAATGTGAAGGTCATCATGTCAATAAAATGCTTAGAAATTAATATAGTGATAGAAATGCTAGCGTCTCTACGAAAAAGATGTGGGGATATGTATAAAACGTGGGTTATTTTTCAGCATTTTGCGCCATCAAAGAAAAAATGGCCAATCAGCGATGAGTAATTTGACACACCTACACATTCGCAGATGCTTGTCTTGGTCTGTATCATACCCTACTTTACATTACGATATTGAAGAGTTTGAATAGCGAAAAATTGAAATGATTTGGCAATTTTCGACATCAGGATCATATAAGATCATTTAAAATCGACATTTAAATAATAAAAAACAAAACAAGAGGTCAATGACCTTGAAGCTCTACTGATAGATTTTTGATAGCTAGGTCAACATTCCTGTGAAGTTTCATGAAAATCCATCAAGTAGTTTCATAGGAGTAGTCGCTACAAGTTTTCATTATATAACTCTATGTAAACAAAGATGGCCGCTGGCGGCCATGTTTAATGTCAAATCAAAATAATTTTTGACAAGGATCAACATCATGTCATACTGATCATTTCAGAAAAAGTCCCATATCAATAGCACTTATAGTTTTCAAGAAGTAGTCGCTACAAACTTGAATTTGAAAATCTATTTTTAGCCATGGCGGCCATCTTGAATTTCCGGCCGACCCTAAATTTTTCTAGGATCAATTAAACATCAAGAGTAACATTCCTGTAAAGTTTCATGAAAATTCGTCCAGTAGTTACAGAGTAGTAGTCGTTACAAATTTTTAGTCAATAACTCTATGTAAACAAAGATGGCCGCTGACAGCCATGTTTAACATTGAATCAAAACGATTTTTGACAAGGACCAACATCATGACATGCTGATCATTTTAGAAAAAGTCCCATATCAATATCACTTATAGTTTTCAAGAAGTAGTCGCCATAAACTTGTTTTCTGAAAATCTATTTTTAGCCGTGGCAGCCATCTTGAATTTCCGGCCGACCTGAAGTTTTGCTAGGATCAATAAGACATCAAGAGCAACATTCGTGTGAAGTTTCATGAAAATCCGTCAAGTAGTTTCAGAGAAGTAGTCGCTACAAGTTTTCATTATATAACTCTATGTAAACAAAGATGGCCGCTGGCAGCCATGTTTAACGGCCATCTTGGATTTCACATCAACATGAATTTTTGCTAGGATCAACAAGACTTTATGGGCAACATTTCTGTAAAGTTTCATGAATATCCATCCAGTAGTTTCAGAGGAGTTGTCGCTACAAATAAAAGTTTACGGATAGATGGACGACGCACCACGGCATAAGCTCTGCTGATCTCTGATCAGTCGAGCTAACTAGCCCGTAGAGTTTGTCAACTGTGAGTTTTAACTAGTCCTTCTCGAAGTGACTAGCCTCGGGCTAGCGTTAAGTGTCAAACCCTGCAACATCATGTCATGCTGATCATTTTAGAAAAAGACCCAATATCAATATCACTTAAGAGTTTTCAAGAAGTAGTCGCTACAAGTTTTTTTAAAAATCTATTTTTAGCCATGGAGGCCATCTTGAATTTCCTGCCGGCCTAAAAGTTTGCTAGGATCAACTAGACATCAAGAGCAACATTCCTGTGAAGTTTCATAAAAATCCATCTAGTAGTTTCAGAGGAGTAGTCACTACAAATTTATACTATATAACTTTATGTTAACAAAGACGGCCAAGTTTAATGTCGAATCAAAATTATTTTCAATAAGGATCAACACAATGTCATGCTGATCATTTTAGAAAAAGTCCCATATCAATATCACTTATAGTTTTCAATAAGTCTATTTTTAGCCGTGGTGGCCATCTTGAATTTCGGACGCTTGAAATTTTGCTAGGATCAAGACATCAAGAGCAACATTCCTGTGAAGTTTCATGAAAATCCATCTAGTAGTTTCAGAGTAGTCGCTACAAAAAAAGAGTTTACGGACAGACGGACAACAGACACCGCACCATGGCATAAGCTCTGCTGATCTCTGATCAATAGAGCTAAAAATAAACAAATCTTTAAGACTTCTTTTCGAAAACTGCTGGGTAGAAATTTGATGAAACGTCATAGGAACCATCCTTGTGTGGTCTTCTCTCAGATTTATACAAACCATCCTAATCCGCCATCAAATATGGCCACTGTAAAAATAGAGTCTTTAAACGACTTCTCATATATTGCTGGGTAGAATTTGGTGTAACTATCCTTGCGTGGTCTCTCAGATTAATATACAAATCTTCCCGATCAGTCAACAAATATGTCATTATTAAAATAGAAACATTTTATAAACAACTACTTCTCGTGAACTGCTGGGCAAAATGACGAAACTTCACAGGAAGCATCCCCTTGCGATCCTCTCTCAGATTAATATAAATTGTCCCAATCCGTCAACAAATATGGTGCCATCTCGCTCAAATCACTAGAGCAGTGGCAGAAAAACAATATTAACGTGGCTCCAGCGTAAATGGAGTCTACAATAGAATTTGCAGCAACTCTGCAGGTGAGAAGGTTCTAGGCCCATTCTCCATATTTTATTTGATGTACATGGAGGATGAGCCTGGCATGTTCATTTCTGTTAGGCGCCATATAACCTTTCATGTGTTGGTGCGCCTTAAGACCTTAAGACCCCAATTAAAAAACAAAACAAAAAAAAACACAACAAATATGGCCACCGTTACTAAACATAAAACCTTCTCATTTTGTTCGTTTTATTGCTTATGTTAATCATAATTTGTTTTCGTCATGTTATGACAAATTACCAAAACAGAAGTGAACACTCCTCCCCTAGTTCTGCAGAAACTGTCATGGCCTCTTTAGCCAGTAGAGCGACACAGTGTTTAATTATAACCCAGACAATATATGCCCGAAGGATAGGACAGGCAGCCTTAATGGTCTCATCGAAAAAAAATTGGTGGTATATAAAGTGATACATACAAGGCCACAGACTGGTTTAAATAAAACAGTGGCGCATAAATGCTAATAAATCACATTTATTGATATATATATATATATATAGTAACGGAAACACAAGTAAAGAACTAGTAATACAAAATTATATAAATACGAACCCACTAAATACATGCATTTAGACGTCATTTGTAGCTTGTCATTTTGATGGACAAAATATATTCCCAGAATGACCAACCAGTTTTAGCAAATATTCGCCGTAAAATATGATTATAATTTTGATTTTGAAAAATACAAAGAGTAACACGTTTTGTATTAACTGCACGAGTCCTCAAAGAGACCTACGACAATCTTGTATTTAGTATTTATCACGCTTTAAAATATGAGCCTCAATTTAGTAATATATAATTTTTTACTTCAAAAAATAACTATGTCAAAATAATTTGTTGAAACTGTTTGGAAATTGTTATAAAAGCCACTATTCAAGTTGTGAAGCTGCATGATCCTTTAAATGCCCCCATAGGAAAACTACTATTTTTTAATGGGTACATGTAAACAAGCGTTTTTCTTGTCATGATTTTGTGTTTTTCCATCGGTATAGACATTACTTCAGACTCGCCCAATACAAATGACATCTCAGCTAAATATTTGCATAAAATATATCACATAAAATGGCTGTGTTGTGTACCCTTTTAGGTTTTGATCATACCATACTTGCCACCATTAAGTGCCCGGTGCACATTTTTCATACTTGAATAATTGATAATCCGTTTAAAATGATGGAATAATTAGAATGCGATTAGATTAGATTAAATTAGAAATGAAGTATTTCATTTTGATAGGAATATTTGCACACCTATAAGAATGATGTTTATGATAATACCAGGAATTATACTAGTGACAAGAAGCAGTCGTCTACTTTAAAGGGACACAGGACAATTTTGAAGTTTTTGTCAAGCATTAAAATTAGCTTCTGGATTTATATACCCAGTATTCTTTAACTTTAAACCGGCTTGCATATAATTAAATAAAAAAATTGAGTTTTCATTTTTTTGTCTTATTCTACCATATGTTTGAATATATTATTGGTATATAACCAACAGTTAGTAATATGCAAAAACAATTTGCTTTATATTATTCTTATGATTAATATTAATGACTGAACAAATGCAAATCATGTAGAAACTAACTATTAAAGGGACAATGTGTTTTTAAAAAAAACACAAAAAACCCCCAAAAAAAACGGGTGTCCCTTTAAGCAATCCATTGTTAGTTTAGTTAACTATGACCACAATGATGAAGTGGTGAGCGTTGTTTTGGAAATTCATGGGGCACTTAATAGGAATATGGTTGAATTTTCAAAAAGACAAGAAAATAGCTAGACGAGCATTTTATTTTTCTTGTACTTATAAGTTAACCAAGATAAACTAGAGTTGTCGCCTGTTAAGGGCGACAAATATACCCCTGCTACCATTGACCCCTCATTCCCCATGCTACCGTTTGAGTAAAGATTGAGTGGAATGGGATTTTCATGATCAGGTAATGGTGGCCTTGACCTTTGACTTTCTGACCTCAAAGCCAATAGGGGCCATCTTTTCATCACAGGTAGTCCACCTATTAAGTTTCATGAGATTTGCTTTAGGGGGAGAGAAGTATTGAGCGGACACAATTTTTCATTATCGGATGCCGGTGACCTTGCCTACTGACCTCAAAATCATAAGTGGTCGTCCTCTCACCACAGGCAGTTCACCTATGAATTTTCATGAGGATTGCTTTAGGGCGAGCGGAGTTATGGAGCGGACAAGGTTTTTTCATTATCGGGGCCTGGTGACCTTGACCTTTGACCTACTGACCTCAAAATCAATAGGGGTCATCCTCTCACCACAGGCAGTTCACCTATGAAGTTTAATAATATTTGCTTCACGGGTAGAGGAGTTATTGAGTGGACGAGGTTTTTCATTATCAGGTCACGATGACCTTGAACTTTGACCTACTGACCTCAAAATCAATAGGGGTCATGATTTGCTCCAGGAGCAGAGGAGTTATGGAGCCGACAAGGTTGCGTCTACAGACAGACGTACGGACAGGGTGAAACCAGTATACCCCAATAAACTTCGTTAGATTTGTGGGTCTTAATGTACATTAACACTGCGAAAATCAAGTTGCACTTCATAAACACAAATCGTATCTTCTGCCATTGATATATACATATTTCTGCAAACTTCAAGATACAGCACCATGGTTATGAGGCGAGATCTTATTGTATACCATATAACCCCTTTTAAATGTTCCCCTTCCACCACACCTCTTATTTTTCTTAAGAAAATTACTAACTCGCCTGTGCTATATAATAGTTTCACATCAAATTCAATCATTTTAAAGGTACTATATGCTTTCTAATGCAAAGAATGCTTATCAGTATTTTTACATTTTGTTTAATAACTACAAATTTGGTTTTCTTCTTAAAATGGCCTCATTTTATTATACGCCTCCTTTTGTAAGATGCATTGTAGGAGCGTTTAATTGCGTTATACACTAAATAATTACAAACAGCAGTTTTAGGATGGGAGCATGGTTTGTTTTACTGGTAAAAAACAATTATCTACTGTACAATGATGGCACTAACTAATCAAGTGAAGCTGTAGCTGCTATATTAACAGTGCAGGCTTGGAGTTGTGACTAAGGTGAATAAGAATAAGTTTAAAGAGACACATGGCAATCTTTAAATACATGTAGGACCTCTGACTCTTAAAGGAACACACAGCAATCTTGAAGTGTTTGAAATTTATAAATCCAGTATCATTTTTGCTTTTACCCTGGTTTAAATAAAATTCTAAATATTCACTATTTCCTCTTATTATACTATAAGTATTATATATTATTGGTGCAATAATATCAAAAATAATAATAAGCGAAAACAAGTTGCTTAATACTATTCTTGGAATTAATATCAATGATTGAACAAATGCAAATTATGCAGAAAACATAGCTTACACCGCGACTTTTTAAAAAATAAAGATTGCCGTGTATCCCTTTAAACAGTATCATTTGGAAATAATATCAGATAGTTTTTGTTTTTTTGTTACCGGTATTTTACCATAAGTTTAAATATAACCGTCAATTAGTAATACAAATAAACAACACAATTTGATCTGAACTATTTAATTATTATTAATAATGACGAATTAGGGTTTTATGGTGCGCCAACACAAAAGGTTATATGGTGCCAACGGGAATGAACATTCCAGGCCCACTCTACATTTACATCTAGATAAAAATGATTTTCAGATATGCAGTTTATATGGAAAAGCTAATATAGCAAAACTAACTGGGTGCTGCGAGTTTTACAGAAAGCAAGATTGCCATGTGGTGATTTAAAATATCTTAGGTTTCGTTTTACCAGTTGTCTAATCAGCAAATCAACAGGGGGAAAATCTGGGCAATGACATTTTGGTAATTGCACTTTTGGGGCGTTTGTAGAAAAGATTAATTTAAATCAAGAATTCTTCTAACATACATCTTCGTATGAACTCAAAGGTCAGAATGTCATTTTGTTCATTAATAATAAAATTTGAGATGTTCATAGCTCTATAAACAGGACACAGTCATTTTTGCTCAAAATGAATTACACCAAATCCACAGAGATTATTTAACTGCTGGGATTAATTATAGGGAAATCCTTCACGATATGGTAGACGTTCTTTTCACGATCGAGCGTATCGCTTGCGAGTGAGTGAAAAACAACACACGTCTACCATTGAGTGAAGGATTTCCATATAATCGATCACAACAACAGTTAAAATGATCTATTTATTACATTTTTAAACAGATTATGTATGCTTTTAACCAGAATTATTCGCTTTATTTAGCGTTATCGGCAGATGACGTCGATGTCACAAACGCGTTATTGACGTCATAACTCAACGTCGCAGTTAGTAATTTTTGTGTTCCGAGTTAGTTATTAATATTTAGCAATTATGAATATTCTTTCACTGAGAAATCCCAATCTTTCACCCATAGAAATGTAATAAAAATGGTTATTTATTGGTTTCATTTTGGATGGAGATGTAAAAACAAACTAGCAGCGACTTCTGGGTATGTATATCTATTTATTATCGATTAATTGTTTAATCTCGATCTCTAAATCACAACATATCTAGTGAGCTATATTAAGCAATAATTCTTTGGGATTTTTATTGAAAATAAAGGGTTGGCTAATTTGATTTAAATGTTTTGAGCAAGTTTCCAAAATGTTACTTCGGAATGTCATAAAGAATACCAGAATATGGAAAACAGGTTAATGGTCGCCGTCGCAAAATAATTGCAAAACCAAAGTATAAGCCAAGTCTGACACAAGGCATAATCTTGCTTCTCCCATAGGTGTTAAATTTGCTAACGTTAACAACTAGTCCATAGTGACAATATAACCTCTCCATATTAGTCCACAGTAACAATACAACTCTCGTCAACTTTTTATGATATCATACTGCTATTAAAAATAAGTGTTAGAAGAATTTCGGAGGTAGGATTTATTTTATTAAGCTTTAGCAAGAGACATATAAAAATGCTGCCTGGAATTGATAAACTCTAAATACAGTATATTTACACATGTATACAGGAAACAATTATCGTGCAAGCCTTACATATATACTGTGTAACAATAGTTATTCAGCATGCATATATATATATATACTCAAAATATGGGACACTTGAAGGCAAGTAAGACGTGACCATAGTAATAACACATCAACATAAAATGTAAAATAACTACATCTATGTGAATTTAACCACATATGTGTAACAGCATATGTATACCAACAATATGTCTAACAAGTCACTTCATGAATTATGTGTAACAACATATTTTTTAACAAACCTTGAATATACAAACAAGCTAGAAACTTTCAAAACAGAAAGTTAATTTTTGTTCTATTTCAAGAGAAAAGAAAAATTCTACAATTCAAAGATTTTTTGGATATGATTCATGAATGTGTAAAATATTTTTGTTAGTAGTTATTTTTGTTAGTAGTTAGTAGTTTAACTGTAAAACAGTATTTGAGAAAAACAGTTAAAACCATTTAAAATTAAGTGATCGACACACCATGAGATATTAAATGGTGTCAAATTTCTATTTTCATACTCTTTTCATATCGTAAGAAAATAAATGGTTTTATACCACGAGATATTAAAGATGCTTTCACACCATGCATGGGATATAAAATATTGTTTCAAATTGAATTTATTTCTCATTTCATACTCTTTTCACACCATGAAATATTAAATGGTTTCACACCACAATATATTAAAGGTGGTTTCACACCACAAGACATTAAAGGTGGTTTCACACCAAAAGATATTAAAGGTGGTTTCACACCACAAGATATTAAATGGTTTCACACCATGAGATATTAAATGGTTTCACACCAGGAGATATTAAAGGAGGTTTCACACCAGGAGATTTTAAAGATGCTTTCACACAATGAGATGTTAAAGATGGTTTCAATTTAAATGTTTGTATGGTGTTTTACGTCGTTTTCACATGTAAGGTTATATACGACGATTTTTTTATGTTTTATGGCACACCAACACTAAATATTTATATGGCTTTAAGAACAATGACTAGTTAACCTAGGCTACTATTCTATTCCAAATCCATGCATGTCTTCACATAGTCCTTTTAAACAAAAAAATCACAAAATAATTTAAAACTTCAGAACATACTATTCCAAATACAAATTGTACAACTTGTAGGAGCAAACCAGAATTTCATAACAAAACGTATCCTATGATAGAACCTTCATATTTACATCAGATCTGAATGTCATGAAAGGGGGTTCATCAGGTTTTCCTAAAAGAATCCAACATTTAAAAATATTCCAGTTCATGATAAAAATGTCAAATAAATCAAAATGTGGTGTTTGCCCCGAGTTGTTCAGGTTGGACTCACCATACATATTGAATGGAATCGGGTGCCTAACCTAGCACATACTACCGTGCAAAATGAATTTCCTTGTAAACAAGAAGTCATTTTAGGCGCATAAATTGTGTTTAGGTCATATGTAATAGAAAATATCACTGTCAATTTGGACTCCTGGACCCCCACCAAAAACTTGATGGTCTCCCTTTAAAATCGATGGAAGTCTTTTTAAAAAAAATCTTTCATAACATGACCTTTAAAATAATAAAACTCACAAATGTATCAATGCAATTACACAAACTATCTACCGGTATGCACTTCTCCTGTAAATGTATGCATATCAATTTTCTAATATATATGTGACAAATTATTTTGAGAAATGTTTTGTTTCTTAAAACTATAAATAAAATACAATATGAGAACTTATATAAATCGTGTTGACACTGTGAAGTAGTCAACTATCCTATACATGTACAGAGAAATCATATAAACAGAAAAGATCAAATGTATACTGTAAAACTCAGATCTACTATTTTTTGTGTATATAAGAAACTGGGCCCGGTCTTATGAAACAACTTACGCCAATTTTGATCGTAAGTTAATTTCTTAAATTCTTTACTTTGATTTACAAGATGTTTAATAAAACCGGCGCCCTGCTTAGATCGACATTTAAAAGCACTTTACCATCAGACACATTTAAACAATTTAACAAGCTGTGTAGTTGAAAAGGAGAAATAATAAAATACATGTACAACTAGAGGAGTATTTGTAGATTTTTGTTTATATATACCATACCATAAGCACACAACATTTATATCATATTACCCTCTATCAAGAATACATAGTAAAACAAAGCATATATAAACTCAGCTTTAATATTTTGCCACTACAATCAAGAATTACAAACTTGCACCAAATCCAGTATGAAACTGTGGTTAAAGCTAATGTGTAATGTGTAATGGGTCTTCAAAGACTTTTTAATGATTTATAAATACCTTTAAAAAAGGCTTTTTACGTCAGAGAAGTCTCGAATTTGTATGTGTGTATCAGGGAAGGCTCAGATAA
Organism: Cyrtodaria siliqua; assembly: GCA_037043455.1. Classification (NCBI taxonomy): domain Eukaryota; kingdom Metazoa; phylum Mollusca; class Bivalvia; order Adapedonta; family Hiatellidae; genus Cyrtodaria; species Cyrtodaria siliqua. The sequence continues at coordinate 61,367 of JAWPHD010012987.1, forward strand.
GTATGTGTGTATTGAAGAAGGCTCAGATTAGTATTTGTGTATTGAAGAAGGCTCAGATAAGTATGTGTGTATTGAAGAAGGCTCAGATAAGTATGTGTGTATTGAAGAAGGCTCAGATTAGTATGTGTGTATTGAAGAAGGCTCAGATTAGTATGTGTGTATTGAAGAAGGCTCAGATTTGTATGCGTGATGTGCTCCAAAAGCTTAGACTCAAGTAAGGACACTATGATAACCAAGATGGCCTCAGTTTTGCTTGCAAGTGTTATTCACTTGCAGCCGCAAGTTCATTTTTCAAAGTTGAGGAATGAATGCCTGACATTGACGACCTTTTGTAAGTTTTGTTGCATGTACAAACACGCGTGCAACCGTCCTTATTGCTGAATTGCAAAAATATAAAAACATACTTGTCAAGTTAAATCTTTTTTTTTCTCATATTTCTCATGAAGTATATATTTGAATCAATTTACTAAACTCCCTATTAAATTCTATCTATATATCTGACCAATTTTATAAACATTTTTCAAAATATTCATATTTTTATCCATGAAATTTCATTTTCTGCAGCTGGTGATAATCAGAAATCTGAAATATTGTTACCAATAGATTTAATAATATCTAACTACGACAGATTTAATAATATCGTAACAATATTTCTGATACAGCTTTGTGTGAGTGCGAGATTCAACAGTAAGATGTGTATAGTACTCAGATCAACATGCATGTAAATTTGTAATAAAAGACCTTAATTTAATTACTTTCATAACAAAAATAAATGTATAAAAACAAAACATTTTCCACAATAGTTTTAAAATTTAAATAACTAGATCTATATTAACTTTTAACACACACACAATAATAAATACAATTGAGTTCATAGTTCAATATTTGTTTCATTCTGCAAAACAAGATCTCTATTTCTAGACAACATATAACTGGGATTTTGCCCTTTTCAACTATACAAAAAGATATTGGATGATACCAAATGTACGTTTGATTATTAAATGCTTGCATAGGATGTTTACAATTGGCTATTATTCGCCTGCAATTCATGAATCAAATTATGAAAACATGATCTGTCAGCATTATTTTCAGCCAATTTATCGATATAATTTGGATCGGCGAGACTACATACATCTTGAATATAGTTTAAAAGAACTGGAGGCGAGCAGCTTATATGTACAATCCCCATTTTAATTAATATTTATGATTTAGCAACAAAGATCAGACGAGTCGTCGAGCTTTTCACACCAAACATGTTCATTAACAGTAGCCTGACATACGGCTTGATGTAATGCATAATGTACATTTCATATGAAACTGAAGCACATCATGAATGTTTTCATTTGTACTTGGATTGGCAATAACCACTTCTAGATCGCCTTCAGTCCCTTTAAAGTATATAAGCTTGAAATAAATATTTCCGAAAAGTCGTTTCTTTTCCCTTATGCAAATTAAAAATCTTCATAAGCATTTGTGCGTCAGAATTGTTTACATCCCGATTTGTGTCTGAAACTATATGTTCATAATAGGTCTACTCATCACCAATATCTTTTTCATCTTGGCTTAATTCTAACATCAATCCTTGTCTTCTCATATCAATTCTATCATCTTTCTTTGATGTACGAAACATTTAAAATTATCTACTATAAACCAGAGTTCCCACAGTAAGTAACTCTACATCTAAATAATGAATTACAACTAGTACTGGACTCTGGTCTCGTACGTTTCATGCGTGGTGGTGGTGGTGGTAGTTGTTGCCTGAGACGAGCTTGATGCACGGCCCTCCTGCCAGCTGCGGAACTGGAAGAACGTATCCAGGATGTAGGCGGCAGTGGCGGCAAATGTGAAGAACTGCAACAGAAGTAAACTCAACCATTAACAAGTATTGTTGATGCAAATTCAGAAGTGACACAAAGATGTTTAAACTGCAATACTAGCTTTGATTGTTCAAGAACTTGTTAATTAAATGTTTGTGTAATGATTTACATAAAATATATAACAATAAGGAAAGAAGGTCAATTAAAATATTCAAAAATTATTTTAAATACTGCATAGTCAGTCTCTAAGGATTTAATAAAAGAAGAGAAATCAATCAGCATTTTCTTAAAAATGAGTTAAAATTAATATATGAAAGCTAAATTATCTGATACAATCAACATCTAAAGTGATGCATAAATCAAGAAGAAAAGGTAAATTCATAATTAGGGTCGCAAGCTCAACGGTTGTATGCTTGAAATAATAACAGTGTTTTGAGACAGTCAATAGTGTTATAATAATAACAATAATAATAAATTCTTTATTTAAAGAAGGTTAACACATTATGACATTACTATCAAGATATACACATCATATTTTTAATGCGGCCTTCTGTATATAAATTAAATATACTCATGAACACATTGGCAGACAAGCTTCATCAAATAACATCCCAATAACCCTAGTGGATCAGTATTTATGGACTGGAATGGAAAGAAACAGACAGTGAGGAAACGCAAGCTCCCTTTGGCAGAGGACACAAGTATGTTAATGCCGTTTCAGTATTATTTTTCAAATAACTTAACCCTTAACCCACTACATATATATAATGGACTGTTCTTTCTTTGATTAAGACCATTCCATTATGTGACAAAGGGATGTTTTGGGGGGAAATGACTGACCAGCAGCCACATTGTAAACCCTGATCCGCCTGAGAGTTACAACGAACGATAAGGCTATTCTAGTCATACTTAGCGGGTTAAGGATTAGGTCTAATAGTTTACAAGTTACAGTGGGAAAAAGTGTTTCTCGGATTTTGGTGTCAGGTCAATGTGACCTTAATTACTGACCCCAAAAGCAATAGGGTTTCTATCAAGTGGAATGTGTATGTCCATCATGATGACCTCATTTGACCTACTGACTCCAAAAGTAATAGGGTATTTCCTCTTATCAAGGGCAATGTTTCTTTGAAGTTTCACGAGTGTAGGTCTTGTACTTCGGAGTATATGCTCGGAATGTACATGTCCATATGAGGTTATGGTGTCCCTGACCTTTGACCTAATAACCCCAAAAATAATACACTTTCTCCTCTCCCAATGCACCTATGAAGTTTCATGAGCATGGGTGTTATAAGCACGACTAGACATCATACTGATACTTTCTACCAAGTTTCATGAAAACCGGAGGAAAAATGTACGAAGAGTTGAGCAGAAATTCAGAAACTTGGAAATCTCTGAAGTCCTGTAATTCTGCCAATGATCAATCAACCGGAATGCCCTGAACATATGCGCTACTACACTTCAAACTAATACTCCCTACCAAGTTTCATGAAAAGCTGGTGATAACTGTAGGAGTTAAGCTGAAACCAACTTGTGATGAGCAGACGCACAGATGGATGGGCTCACCGATGCCTACCGTTATCAATGTCCCCTCAATTTTGGCGGCAGATAAAAATGCATTTAAGACATTTTTACTTAACTGTAGTCCTTGGTAATTTTATAACATTTACATGTTATAAAACAATATAGGTTAAATGATTGACTGAAGATGCAAAATTCACTGCTGACGAGATGTTAACGAAAAGCTTATTGTCTGGAGTGTATGTTTTCGGCAATTTTAGACATTTTTAAATATAAAGTATCTAAATATAATATATATATATATATATATATGAAGGAAACAGGGGTGGGGGTTTTTTTACATTGAAAATTGGTTGAGGAATAAAGTGTACATCTGAAAATTCATTTTGATGGGGAAAATTGTCGATGAAGATGTCCGCTCCATTTCATCAATTTAAATTTGTAGTTAATTTCTGTCCGAAAAGGGTTCAATGTTTTGGAAAAATCTTCAATTAAAACACCCTGAAACTTCCATCCCAAAATATAATGACAAATGGAAGTTATTAAAGATTTTGCATTTTTTGCTGTCCCAGCAAAAGTGGTATTACACAAGAAAACGTTTGACTGTGAAGTATTTTTTATTATTTTCAAGACTAAAGTATTTTTTATTTTTTATTTATTATTTACCACTTACTGAATCAGTGGCACGGATACATAATTTAGCGAGGTACTAAAGAAATTAGTGATGCAAATGGCTTAATGACTTTGTCTCAAACCATTGTCCCAGACAATAAAACAAAACAAAGCCAAGAGCCTTGCTGGCTTCAATTCGCCACAAGTACACCATGTGAGGCAATACAAACAGGACACAGCTCCGCCACCTTGAACATAATTATAACGATTGATGGCAATGATTTATGAATAAAAGGCAGTCTTAAAGGGACACACGGCAATGTTGCAGTAGTTATTTAAGATTAATAAAAATAACACCGCAATGCATTATTCCTGTGTCATTTTTACTTTTATCTGCTTGCAAAGTTAACTTAAAGGTAATTAATGCAATTTGGTGTTTTTTCTTTTTTTTTCCTCGTTATTCTACCACAGGTTTATTTACATTATTAATGCAATAAAACCAACAATTAGTTACTGGTTAATGTTTCATATATATATAATTTATGTTAGTAAAATAATGTTTCATATATATATACAATATATACATATACACAGAAAAAGATTTTAGCTCTAAAAATTAGGTTAAAGGTTCTACAGGAAAACACAGATCAAACACCAAGAAAGCAGTATATGTAAGTGACAAAGCAGGTCATCAGATATCTAGAACTTACACCGAGCGTCGACATCGCCTGGTGTAGATGGACACGTCCTGTTTGATCATCACGAAGGTTTAAAATTAAACATAATTTTACGTTTTAAAACGAGGAACTAGAAAGAGCCGTTTTCTGTTTTCTACAACTAAAACCTCTGGACAGCCGGCGCAACATTGGAATAAATATGATTACAAGCAGATCGTGCAGATGGTACCAATTTATTGGCTCATATGGGATACTGTCAGGATTGCTAGTACAATGCTGTCTCCGACAGAATGCAGTGTCAGACATACTATTGCATCAATTTGCATCCAGCTGCAAAATCCGGGTGCAAAACAAAGTCGCCAACAGGACTGACCTACTTGGGACACTTCTATGCAGAATCTTCTGATTGGCGAAAAACTTCTACCGGATTCTAATTGGATTGACCTAGTCACAATTCTGCAGGCAATACGATTGGCCAAATCTAAAACTTCAACGACTAATCTTCAATGGAAAGTTTCTACAGACTATCAACATTGGACTTCTTCACTTCTACCAACTCTACTGCTGCTATGCTACTTGAAAAGCTCGCCAAAAGGCCATGTGCCAAAGGGTGAGGGTAAATAACAAGAGACCCAAGAGGGCCAGTGGACACTCTACTGGCTAAAGATAAAGTTTATGTATAAGGGGCCATAACTCTTTCAAAAATCATTCAACCGGAATATGGCGAAGACATATGCAACTAGGTTTGGTAGTGATCATCCCTGCCAAGTTTCGTTGAAATCAAGCCAGAGGTTCAGGAGAACTAGTCTGTACAAAGTTAATGGGTCGTAACTCTGTCAAATTTCATTCAACTGAAACACGACAATGAAATGCGCAACTAGGCTTTGTACTAATCATCCCTGCCAAGATTCGGTGAAATCCGTCCAGGGAATCAGGAGAATTAGTTGGGACAAAGTTTGTGCATTAAAACCTTAAAAGGGTCAAAAATCGTTCAACCAGAACACGGCAATGACAGATGCAACTAGGCTTGGTACTGATCATCCCCTCCAAGATTTGTTGAAATCCGGCAAGGAGTTCAAAAGAGACAAATCTGGACAAAGCTTGTGTATTAATACATTTAAAGGGCCATAACTATACCAAAATCATTCAACCGGAATATGGCGATGATCTGCACAACTAGGCTAGGTACTGATCATCCCTGCAAAGTTTCACTAAAATCCGGCCAAACGAGGTCTTTTCATCTTAATGAGGCCAAAATATAGCTATTCAGCAAATCAAGGGCCATAACTCTTGTTTTCGAATTTGCTTGAGCTTTCATTGATATTAACAATCTGGTAAAGTTTGGTAAAGATCTGATGAAAAATGAAGATCTACTTAAGAGGCAAAATATAGCATTTTTAACTAAATCAAGGCCGTAACTCGGCTGTTACTGGTCCGATCTGGCTGGTTTATAAATTTGTCTGAGATTTCATTGATTGTAACAAACTGTTAAAGGTTCCTGTTTGATAAAGACCGGATGAAAAATGAAGGCCCTATCATCTTGAGGCAAAATGTAGCATATTTCAGAAAATCAAAGGCCATTCCTCCGGTGTAAATGGTCCAATCTGGCTGGTTTTTAAGCTTATCTGAGCTTTCATTGATATTAACAATCTGGTAAAGTTTGGTAAAGATCAGATGAAAAATGAAGGTCCTACCGTCTTAAAGAGGCAAAATATAGCATTTTTAACGAAATCAAGGGCCACAACTCTGCTGTGACTGGTCCGATCTGGCTGGTTTTCGAACTTGTCCGAGCTTTCATTGATATTAACAACCTTTTGAAGTTTGGTAAAGATCGGATGAAAAATGAAGGCTCTATCATCTTAACGAGGTAAAAGTTAATGGACAGCCGATGAACAATGGCAACTGGCCATAAGCTCCGCTGGCACTTGGCCAGGAGAGCTAAAAACTCATCATTCGTTCGTGCAAAGCAGGTCAACTCTAATACATGCAGCTACTAAGCAATAACAAAAACACTTTTGTGAGCTCAAATTGCATTTCTCTTCAACCAATCATATCCAAACATTTTTTATATAAACTCTTTGATGCTCATCCATTTACCATCATACTTAATTAGCACTTTTCAATTGTTTGAAATAAACTAATTAGTATATTCAATTTTAAAAGACTAGTTTCTGTTTGCATATTCTTAATATATGTACTTTTACAAATTATACTTGATTAAAACAGGAACATGGTAATGAATTTGAACTTTATATGTTTAAATGGAACAATGTGACCTCTGAGAAATGCCAGTGTTTTTATATACATCACTAAAAGAATATTTCTAGTGTTTTTCATGCATACCGTATACCGCCGTGTGGGGGAGTTTATGAGGCATTTTGTTTTTGTTTTTTATGGTCTACCATAGTTTACAGCAAATACATTTGCCAATAGCCTGACTTGAGGTCTAGTTCAGAAAAATACCTCACCAAGCATTTTAGAGGTATAATATGAAGATTTTTTTTTATATATATATGTTTACATATAAATGCCCCCCTTTTTGTAAAATGCAACATGTCCAGGGGCGTTTAAACAGGGGTATACGGTAGATGTATGTCTTTTTTAAAAATCATAAGCCTTGTGGCTTTTGACTCACGGTAGCCGCAGCGACGGATGAATGCCAATGCCATCTGGTAGCACAAACAATTGCCGCAATCAACAACAACACCGAGTATACGATATAGTAGATGAACTCCTTTATTTATTAAAAGGTAATAAAAGAATACAGCCATTAGTGAGGTGGTTTAATCAAGGGAAGTGGTAAGTAGTCCTAGAAGGTAAACAGTAGACGTGTATTCAAGGGAAGTGGTAAGTCCTACAAGGTAAACAGTAGACTGGTTTAATCAAGGGAATTAAGTCGTACAAGGCAAACAGCAGACTCGTATCCTGTAAATCTAGAACAATTCTACAAAGTTGATAAAAGTAATGGGTTAGTTACACAAAACTTCTAGGAAAACATAGGTAAACCATTCTAAAGTTGCCATTCTCTATTAATAACTTGAAACTTCTCAATCAAAATAAAAAAATGTTGAATGTGATATTTAGTTTTGGTAGAATGTGCAAAGATTATCAATAGCATTTTACTGCCAACAAATACATACTGGGGTTCATTCAACGGTTGGGTCGTTAATGACTAAACACTTCATGAGAACGTGTTTTTATCGTTCAAAAGCGACTGTCAATGAATAAAGATGAAAAGAGAATGGTTCTCCATGGATATGTCAGAAATAAACAAAGGGTTGAATAAACTACTAAAAAACTAAATTATTGTTCAAAATATACAATTCGCTTTCATCAGTACTTATCCATACATTTGTACTTTTGCATGTATTCACACTTATTTATAATAAAATACATGATTTTTTCATACTCTTTTAACATGAACTATCACAGAAGTTAGCGAAGTTTCCAATTCTAAAAACACTAATCAAAATGGCAAATTTATTATAGTTAGCTGATACATGTTTCAGCACAGAACACAGGGCACTAGGCTTGGAGAATAAAACAATCTCCGAACCTAACTCTCCCGTGCAGCACGCAAAACATGTGGGTAGACAATAACTGAATGAAAATAACAGCACACTAAATCCCTGTAATAACAGCACACTTAATGTACGAAAGAACAACGACAAAAATAAAGAAATATCCACTCCTTTGTAGCTATATACATGAATGTGGTAATGCTAAAGAATTACAGCTGTTACTGTATAAGGTACCGACCATTTTGATTTCTAGTGGGGGGGGGGGGGGGGGGGGGTGGGGGGGGATTTTTCCTGAAAAAATATTCTGGCCCTTGAATTGCTGAAAAAAAATCCTGGCTCTGACCCGAACGAAAAAAATTAAACAGACCCTCAAATTGACGTAAATTCGGATACGCTTTATTTCGGATGCTTAAACAACTTCTACTTTCACTACTGGGAACGAGCAGAATGCAGGAAATCACATCTAAATTTCAAAAATGTTATGGGGGCATGCCCCAGACCCGCCTAGCAGCCTCAGCGCTACGCGCGGTCGACGAACAACCGCTGGTCGTTTGGCTTCGCATCCGAAATGTTTCAAGAAAATGGTGAAGGTCTCATTAAAATCAAGCAAATGGGACATTTTGTCTCATTGAAATTCAATCCTAGGGTGATCCCTGCATTAGTCATGGCAGTTATAAATGTAGTATACACTGGTAATGGTGGTAGTAAATGTGTTGTATAAAGTGTTATAAAGTGATCATGGTAGTAATTTTGGTATACATTGATCATGTAGTATATGAACATGATACTCATATAAAGTCATGGTTATAATAATGTGGTATACATAAGTCATGGTTGTAATAAGGCCATTATTTTTGGATAATTCGTTTACAAACCCTCCTACGACAAAATGAATTTAGGGTGTTTTATTTTTATTGTTTTCCCTTTTTCCTACAGCTATTCTTTGTCTTGATGGTTCTTAAACAAATAATAAAAAATAATGGCCTAAATGTGATATACATCGGTCATGGTAGTATGTAAATATTGCAATCCTGTGAGGGTGACAGTGAATATTTGTCAACCTTCAAAGGCTATTTATTTTATTATACTGAAAAATATGTTTTTAAAAAAGATATTTGGTTCTGCCTATTTGGTTGCTTTGTAATAAAACATGAGAAAACATGGTCACTTCTCGCTGTTTAAAATCACTATTTTCAGCACCTAGAAATATTTTTTGGCAGGATGGTTTCTTTGTGTTCTTTCGGATCTTCAGCTTTGAACTCACGAGTAAAACTTCAATCATCTTCAAAAAGTTGTGCAAACTGTGTCAGCCATTTTCAATTCAATTCAATTCAATTCAAAGTAAATGTTCTGATTTTCATTTGCGTATGTATACCTACACTGTTCAGCATTGGACATCCCGATATTTAGAAGGGCAAAAAGAGGATTACATAGAAAGCAGACAAGTACAAGCATAACTATCGTAAATATTAACACCAGCACATGAAGTTCTATCCACCAAATATGGGAAAGATCCATATTAAACAAAAGCAGTCGAAAGGACAGCATCTCCACTATTCAGTCAATTTGAAACAAGGGCACTGACACTTCTGTCTCACCAACCATGGTGCCAGTTCATTCATAAGGTCGTCTCAATTGTGGAGGGTAATAGGTGATGACTGAGATGAGGGTGTAGAGGTGCGGGGAGCGGGTGGTCAGTAAACATATATACCAAAATATCAAAGCAAGACACCTTCAATACCCAGAAAGAATATGAACATGAAGAGGTTTGGGAGGGGAAGTGAAATGTTATTGAATAGGTAAAAAACCCAGAAATAATACAATATTTTCTTTGGGGAGTCTAAGGTGGCGGTGTGTGCGTGGGTGGGGTGTGGGGGTTGAAGGGAGGGGGTTGGGGAAAAGGCTGAAGAGAACAGATGCAGACATGGTAACTGAAGAGAAACAAAAAGAATAGAATAAATATTTGTCTATCTGGGGTGATGGTGGTGGTGGTGTAGGAGTGGGAAGGCATATTGTTTATGGGGCTAATGACATTTACAGGCTTGCCATTGTTATTGGATGTATGCAGTGGTTTCACTGAAATATATGAAACTGCTTAAAAACTTTAACTGAAACTCTAAGTTGAAAATAAAATATCATCTGGCTAAAATGAAATAAAAAGTTAAACAATGTATCTGTAAGTGATGACACTTGTCAAGCTCCTTTATATATGGCTAGTGGGTATTGAAATAAATGGACTTGCCAACAAATAAAATAAAATAAATTCT
>JAWPHD010012988.1:0-71771 GCA_037043455.1 Cyrtodaria siliqua
CGAAATTAAACTAAGAAAACGAAGTATTTGTATATCTGTATATAAATGTCGGGCTCAACGGTAACCACGGATCGGAATAAATAACAGATAACTGATTGCAACTATTACCTTCAACGTTCGATATTTATTTGCGATTACAGATTCACACGACTGAGTATATACCGTATCCATTTGCAAGTCGGAGGATATACCGTTTCCTGTTTTCGAGGATATACCGGTAATTGACGGAAAGTCTATACCGGTCCTAGGGTATATACCGTCACTCACACAAAACGGAAAATGTATTTCTTCGTATATAATTCCTCAAAATACAAGATCAGGACTTGTCTTGTACATTACACGGAACAAAATTCCTAATTACTCACTTTTGTAATTAACTAATTTTCTTATTTCAAATATATTTTAGAATAGAAATATGGTAAGTATTTTGTTTTGATCCATAGTTTGTAAAACATTTATTTTTTGTTTAAATTGTTACATCTTTTGAGAGTTACCCTCCCTTTATATGAAAACATGAAATGTGCTGATAAAACACATAACATGATCAAAGATCGCTTAAAGATAGAAAATTCTTAAAATTGGTATGACATAATAGAAAAAAACATACAAATTAGACCCATTTATCGCAGTTTTTCCGTCTATAAAAAAATGAAATATGGATAATCTTAAATTACCTCCCTTTAAATTGAATATTGTTTGAAATTCAAGTAACTGTAATTCAGCGTTAACATTAAATATTTCGAAAATTTCTTTTGCAAACGCATTTGTAGGGGTAATGCTAGTAAAACATGATGTAAAAATAATTTTAACTGGCATATTTTCGAATTAGGAACATCGAAAGCTTCACTAATTCTAAGTACTTAATAAAATCCTATATACCCAGTTGTATAAGTGTTATAACTCATTTCTAAGAAAACACATTGACTTAAAAGTTTTAAAATATGTTCATGCAATCAGAGCAGACGATTTACACTCGTTATTTTGCAGTTTCTTTAATCAAGCTAAAAATACACAAAACAATGAGAATATTATTGACATATTCTTCTAAAGGTAGGTACTTAGTAATTTGGTTTAGTGTATGTGTTGAGAAAACAGCCTGCATATGTGTCCTCTCTCGATTCAAAGCACGTTGCGGTCAAACAGTCAAAGTAAGGCTCCAAAACTTCATTTTTGCAATAAAACCAAAGGGGCAGTATACGCTATGGACAGATTGGCATATTTTGCTCAAGTGGAAACGAAATATAGGTTTTAACTATCGTAAAATACATTATATAGCGTTAAATGCGCGACTTACATTTTGACAGGTTCACTGTCCGCCATCTCGAATGGATGTACCGTGTTCCGGAAAGGACGTACCGTATGTCGATATAGACGGTGAGATAGATTGATATAAATGAGTATCCGACTGAATAAATGAAATGTTTGGTGTACTTTGTCCCGGTCCAGGAATTGAATTCTAGAGTTTTCATTAGAACCAAATGTGCGATACAATGGTGCTCTTTTATAAGATGTACCAGATAATTTACCATATTACTGAGTATTTTTGTTTTCAAGTGAAGTCTTTGGAGAACGATTCTAAAAGCAATGTTAGACGTTTTAGTGTGGACTGCTAAAATATATTTTAGCAATTTTTAATAGATTTTTTCAAAAATATCCGAGTCATTATACTGAAACTGGTATCCCTTATATCTCGCTTGCGTATAGTACCATAGGTACTACACGAGCATCAAAGAGCTTTTCTTGAAATCTACATGATGTTTTAAGACCATTGCTCGATTTTATTTTAAATAATGCCTTGGAAACGTTTCCTGTTAGGGCATTCAGGGCTGAGAAGAAATTACCATTGTAGCATAACTCAATGCCTATAAAACTGTATGTATTCACAACTTTTATTTCTGTGTGTTTGTATTTAAAGCGATGTGGATAATGGATTCCATTTGAATTAAACACTATAGTATTATATTTGGCTTCGTTAACTGATAACTGCCATTCATAACAATATTGTTTGAGGCAATTAAGACTCTATTGCAGGCCACCGGGACTTCGTGAGATAAGGATGATAAATATATCAGCATACATCAAAATAGATAACGGCTCATTATTTATATAAAAAGTGTAGTTTTTCGGGTTATAAATCCTTTTAACAAGGTCATTTATGTAGATATTAAAGAATAAAGGCCTTAAAACCTCTCCACGTGACTTTTAAGGTGGAGTGCCTGTTGAAGTGGCTTGAACTGGGTTTGGTAAGCACTTATCTAATTTTTGGAGTAAACAGGACCAATAACCTAGTTCCTGGACCGGTGCTTACAAAACCTCGGTGTCACGAACTCCTTTAGCATGTGATTATCAGATCATTTACAACCAGAAATAGCTATGACTCATGACTTGATCAGTACCATCGTCAGGCAAGGACGTCACAAATGAACTCTGCGGTTTGACTGATAAGTTGGCACAGTTAAAACCATTGCACTTCCAAGTGATTTAACAACATAGTACTGTCAACCCCAATGATCGTTGACCAATCTCTTCAAATAATTACACATCTATACGTGGCTATATTACATCCCCTAAAACGATAATATCTTCCTATGCTTACCAGTGACAACACCTCTAAATGAGTTAAACCGCCTAACTGTAAGAGAGTTACCCCATAAATTAAATTTTAGGAGGTTTTTACGAGTTACCTCACCTGATTTTACCTCCCCAATCAACTCGTGCTTACGAGATTAGTCTTTGGTAAAAGGACGAGTTGCCTTCTCTAATTATAATTGCAATTACATGAAACGAGGTTCATAAACTGATTTTAACGAGAGTTACTTCACCTAAAAATGACTAAAATGATAGTCGCCACTTTAAAAATTCGCCTGTAAAAACGAGTTATCTCCCTTAAAATGATGAGTTACCTTCCCTTTTTTTAACAAAAGTTACATCCTCTATAACACGAGTAACTTTTCACGAGAGAGTTACCTCCACTATAGAGTGAGTTACCTCTACTAAGTATAAAGGATTAACTCCACCTCCCCCACCCCCACCGTACAAAACGATCACCTCCCCTTAACAACCTTCCTTGATTTAAACAAGAGTTTAGTTATCACCTCTAAAACGAGTTAGTGATTAAAATTTGCTGACATGAGTTAGTAGACATTAGGGTGAAACAAGAGATGTGTAGACATAAGGGAGAAAAGTGAGGTTAGGCGATATGATAATACTGGATATAAGAGAGACTATAGTTATTTTTGGAAATTAGCGGATAATTTTGGACATTGGGAAAATATTCAGGTTTGTGGAGAGTGTATTTTGCGGACATGAGGTGGTAAAGTGAGGTTAATGGGCATTAGGGAGAAAAATGCAGTTGTTTTCGTTAACTTTAATGTGATCTAGAATTAGACACTTGCGTAGAGTTTCGGAACCTTTTTAACCGTCCGTCAGTTATTAAATATTATTCTTATGGATTTTAATATGCTACTTCTTCGTATCTCTGATAAATGCTAATTGGCAATTATTTCGCTTTTCGCAGAATGGCATTACATTCCAATTTGAATATGAGTATTTTAATAAAACACTTAAAATAAATCTGTCACCTCTTCGGTTACATTCGGCATCGTCTAAACACATTCCACATACTTATCTGTACACCTTACACCTTTAAATCTGCACTCGGCAATCTCGTTTCATGCTCCTTCCAATAATTATACCAGGATGTTTTATAACGGCTCAAAATATTCAAGAACTCCTTTTGAATTATCTATTTTGAGAAAATACACATAAAGATTTCTTTCAGAAATCGTTAAGTTCAGTCAAGATGCAGGTTGTTTCCCACTTTAGTGTAATGCTAAGAGGTGCAGTTGTTGCAATTATCCACCATTAAATCAGCTGTTACTGGTAGACTGTTTACAGAATCCGACACTTTACCACTAGTCCATTTACTCCACATTATTCACAGTTGCAAACATAATTATATCTGTTTTAATTTCGAAAACAGACTTGGAAAATACTGTAATTATTTGAACAATTTACTGATTTTCTCTCTTGGATGAGTTCCTCTCCTCATTTGGATCTCCTGTGACTCGTACAAACTAAGCAGCATTACAAGGTGATTTAACTATAATAAAAAAAAACAGGTGATCATAGGTATATGAATGCAAAAAAAAGTATGAGGTCAAAAAGAAATGTAATCAATGATAGGAGAGAATCCACAGAAAAATGATAGAAACCACAGCGTCCGACCGCAATGGCATCGTAAGTCCGCACTGTACTGCAAACAAGGACTTGAAACTACAATGAAAGAGACACAAAACAACAGAAAGGGTGGTGAAGACAGGGTTACCGACTTGGAACGGTCAGTAGGCAATAAGGCCTACTGGTTAGCTTGAATCGATTTTATATGCGCACAATCCTCGCTAATATCCTGTCTTCAGCGCCCAAATAGACAAGACAGTGTAAACAAAACTACATCCCATCAAAAGGAAATCTTTAACAATAAAGTCCACATTCAGAGAAACTAACTAAAGATATACATAAAAAATAATAAACATCTCAGTATGTATCCAGAATCGTACTGAACAACCATAGTAATTGCAGCTAAAAAGAAAACCAATCTAGGGTACGACCAGAAAACCCGAGGGACGAAAGCTCATGCACCCACCTCCCTTAGTTAGGGTTTCAGTTTGTACAATCATAGAGTCCCAAGAGGTAGTCCAGTCATCGCACAAGTGAAAAGTGAAGCGTAATGACTAACTGTAAGGGGTCAATCACTAAACATGCAGTGCATTGTAAAACCAAAGGGTTATATCCTTTTCTGACGAACTTCCTGATTAAATTTGTAAAGCGGTCAGGAAACCCGTCAGACCCCTTTAACTTTCGAAGTTTATAGACCACATCTCCATAAAATGAGGGTTGTGATATGCCTAGTCGCAGAAGTGTTTTAAGGTTGCTGTTGTACTTTTCCAGCAGGCCCTCGTTGCGGCGTTAGAATTTAGAGAAAGATCTACGTAGTTTGTGATAACGAAAACCCTGCTGAAGAAGTTTACTTGTAATAACTTGATTACGATCATTGAAGTCTATAACATCATTACACACTCTAGCAAATCGAATGAGCTGGGAGATATACACCCCATATGAGGTAGCACGAGGTACATCTTCATCCAGGTGTGGATAGTTAACGATGTTAAAATTGAAATCATCTCTCTTATCATAGATTTTAATATGAATACAATCATTTGAATTCGAGAGATGAAGATCGATAAATGCTGCTACTGTATCCGAACTGTTGGCTTTATTCAACGTGAGCTCTGGTGGATAAATGTTAGTAACCATATGAGCAAAGAACGGATTATCAATATTGAGTATGTCATCAAGATACCGAGAAGTATTATTAAAGGCATCAATAATTTCTCCCTGGCTAGCAGGTGACAAACTCAACATAACATCTCTTTCATAGCAGTACAAAAACAAATCTGCAACAAGTGGTGCACAGTTAGCACCCATAGGAATACCAATAACCTGGCGGTAAATAGTTTTACCGTATCTTATAAAGATGTTATCCAGAAGAAAAGATAAGGCTCTACAAACATCATTACAAGTCCACATATTATACTTAACAATGGGGGCGTTAGCAAAGAAAGCCCTGACATTATTACAAGCTAGAAAAGTTGTACCTTCTCTAGCAAATGTCTTCTGAATAAGCTGAAGCAATATTTCTTTGATAAGATTATGTGGTAGTGTAGAAAAGTGTAGAAAAGTCGTAGGTGCTTAGAGAAGAGGAATGAAAATGCTTACACCGTAGTTTGTCAAGAACTTCTCCAGAGTTTTTGATCGACCAAAACAGATTGATTCCTGAGTTCTCGAAGGCCTTTCCGCAATATTTTACAATATGTTTTTTAATCGCGGAAAGTCAGGAAGTTAATAGTTTTGATATATTGGTCGTGGTACATGAACTAGAATTAGCGATAAAACGTGCTTTGTAAGGAATTTTGTGAAGTTTGGGTATCCAGTGCATTGTAGGGAGCTTCGTCTGCTTACTAATTACAGAAACCTTTATAGTCGCCATAAAGGTCACATGCTGGGAAACAATGTCCGTCTCCAGCAGAGGTGTAGTTAGATAAGCAGTTCTAAGTGCTCGCTAGCTCAGAATTCAAAGTATTGATATAATGTAGTCAATAATTATATTGTTGGAAGCTTTTTCTGCTGGAACTAGAGCAAATGTAGTATGTAAATTCTGAATACCCTTCTTAAGGTGTCGTAAATTGTGAGTGGAAGGCCGTGGAAGCAGGGATGGATTTGATTCGTAAAATAAAATACGTAATTCAACAATTTCTAAAATAGTTTTCATCCAAGCAGTAAGTGCATGTATATCTGCTTTTTCTCGCTTACACCACTTTGTACAGAAATCCGTTAAAGAACACGCAATTTCATTGCGACAGGCATTAAAATCAATATCAGATGGAAGGCGATACTTAGGCCCTTTGGCAATTAAATGCCGAATCCTCTTATCCTCAATTACATCAAGATTTCCAGTAAGAATGTGACCGGCAGGTTCGTAACAAAATTTAGAATTTTGACAATCTCAATCTTTAGGAATAGATGTCTCGATCTCAAGATCAGAAACGATCCTATTATAATTGAAAATAAGATTTCTAGTAGATTTCTTATACTTGTAACATATAACAGGAGTCTCAATATTCTTGAAATACTTTGGAATTTTGTCACCCGCATATCCTTAAAAATACCGGCTAAATTAATGAAATCGATGCCTTTATCAACATAAGTTATCTTCAAAAAATGCCTTTGATGGTCAGATGGAGCAACATGAGAATACACATAAAGGTTACGACAATATAGGATTGAAGACAAAAACACCAAACTGTTACCGTGAAATCATGATATTAAAGTTGTCCGTTCATCGTACAAAGCGTTGTGGCAAATTATAACTGGGTCTGTCACGACACATGACGTGCGTCGTAAAATAAAACGATGGTAACTGAGGTTCTAACATGATCTAATATGCCTAGAATTTAACTTGCCAGGTGCGTACCTGGGCATACGCACTGACGCACGTGCGTACTGACTATTAAAGAAGAAACAAATAAAAAAGGCTAAAAATGCGAAAAATGCAATAAAAACTGAAGGTATAGGGGGGTTAGGCACATGTGTATACCTAAATTAGCCCCAGGAACGCCCCTGCTTGCGATAGTCCTTGTTGGATGAGAGTTCTTTAATTACGTATACATATATGTAAAGTACATTAGCGTTACGATAATACACTTCGGTAAAGGTATTCCGAAGTTTGTGACAAAGTTACAGTAGGCCTGATAAAGGATCGTTTCAGGCATTCAACGTTTAAAGAATGTTAACATCACTGCAAGATATAAATACGGTAGGTTGCTGCAACTATAGAGAGAGCATGATGATTAATAACGGTGCACTTATTTTGTTGACGTCATTACCTCTTTTGATGACGTCAGGGTATATTTGATGACGTCTGGGTATTTTTGAACGGACACAAATGGGAAAAAATGGGAAAAAAAAGGTAAATTAAATGATTTTAAACGATCAACATGATAAATAGAATATTATTTTAGTGCCTGATCGTATCCAGTTTATCAGGTTAGTCACGTTTGTGTAGAAGTATAGGTTTAGGTCTATCACCCGACTTTCTTAATGATCTTACATGTGTTTTGTACTTGTAAGTTGTATGATTTTGCTTCTCTCGGTTTCTTTGGTTGGTTTTAACACTCCATCAATCTTCTGTGTAACAGTCTCGATACATTTGTTACAAAACAATGCCAAGATTTTTCATTTTACAAAATCAAAACAATATTAAACGTCGTACATAAAGCATGTACTTAATTCACCATTAAACATTCAGTACTAGGTGTATACATACTTACATAAAATACAGTGAGAACATGAAACAGTAATGAGAGAAAAAATACAACAACAACCTACATTAACATGTTCATAGAAGCGTTATAAGCTCTGGCAAATCTATAAGGAAGTTTGTGTTATTTTATTATGCTATCGAATATATGACATATTCAAAATTTAACATGATGCATAATTAATATACTGTTTTTCTTATATAGTAAGAATGCAATATTGTGTCTAACTATACACAGGGCAGATACAAGGGATAGAGTGATATGCTATGATATGCTATTGATTTAAACGTTTCATTTTAATACATAAAACGGCAATATATAATCCTAAAATTTCTGAAATTGTCTGGACTTAAATCTTTGGAGTCAAATAGCAACACTTTATATTTAAGCTATTAACACATACATATACCTTTTTTGACTTAAATGGATTATGATGCACGTGGTAACAAGTAGACACTAATCATATCGGTAATATATTATGTTTTTAGTAAATGTTTACTTTTAATAGAGACGGTCATGCGCTTTAAGTGAGAAACTAATGCGGCAAAAAACAAAGGCTCGTAGATGATTTAATGGTAGATGATTTGATGGTCTTGAACAAGAACATTTTTGATTATATGTATCAACAATGTTTTCACTATCTAAACAATTAATTGGTTTCATACATATAAAAGGCAGTAAAAATAAATGCATTACATTTTGAAAAAATGTCTATGTGTGTTTTACATATTCTCATAAACAACTAAAGGAGAAGTCGTTAATACTCTACTTTCTTGTAAATCTAAATAAGACATTCTACCGACCTCTGTTACATGATATATACAGCCGCAGTTAAATATTCCTATACTTCATTGCAAAGTTGCAAAGGCAAATCATCCAAGGAATAATTCAACGTTGACCTTTTAGCGACTAACCCCCGGGTGTTTCCTCTCATCAAGGGCAATGTACCTTAAGATATTGGCTGTTATGCAATGTTCCAATCCTTCATTGCACAGGCAAATCATCAAAGGAATATTTAACATTAAAATCCCATAGTTTTAATTAGTCAAACTTACGAAGAGAACATGTAAACTTGATCCTGACCATGGTCAATCCTTCCATTAAACGTATTTTGTTTTAAAGTTATGAGGCGGCAAAACATACAGCAAATAATCGCTACCCTGATCCCCATCGAATACCATCTGTTATAGATACTATTTTTGGGAAGTAATTAAAGCATAGTTCGTTTCGATATGCAGTCAGTCACCGCCTGAAGCAGCAAAACGATTTATGATACACAATAGCATTAAATAATTCCATATAAAATATCAATTCAAAATCTTTTTGTTCCTAACATTACCCATAACTTGTAACATATGTTATGAAGGTTATTACTGTTGATCCAGTAAATAAACAGTATTTGGTTACACAATATACTCGATGGTTTCGCGGACTGGAAGATGATATACCCGATGCTTTCTCGGGACTGGAAGATGATATACTCGATGCTTTCTCGGGACTGGAAGATGATATACTCGATGGTTTCTCAGAACTGGAAGATAACTTTGTAGAAAGGTAGAAAGTACTACCAGTAGGGCGACCACAGCAGCAGTGACAGAAGCAGCTGCACTAGTACAGGTAGTCACGACTACGTAAACTGTTGCCGTGCCTGTTAGTGAACCGGCTGATGCTTGAATAGTCAAGGCGTAAAAGGCAGCCGTTGAAGCCGCAATGGTTTAAGATGTAACGACAGTGATAACGCCAGAAGAACTTATCACAAACACGCTATTGGTGTTCCCAGCTGTTGGTGATATAAGAAAGGGCCAGTAACTAAATGTTCATTTCAGGTATTGTGTGTAATTATTAAATGATGATAAATTAAACGAGTGTTGGAATCATATATACTGAACGACTTTAAACACGCATATAAACATTATTTTCGGTATTTTTTAGAATTAGGTTTCCATATATTAAACGCATGTTTTGCTTATGTGGTAAATTATCGCCATGTACATGATGTATGGGAAAAACATCTGTAAGAGGAATAAATTTATCTACAAAATGGTTTTCTGTTCCTCAAAGGAGATACAGTTTTGAATGATACAATATGCGTTTTTAAAGTCGTTCAGTTTATTTAGGCAAATATATGGTTGACATATCAATATCACTTCAATCTCAATATAATGCAATGGTCACTGCTTCATTGATAGATTACTTTAAATTGCACTTGTTCCTTAATACCGATGCTAATACGTGTTTTGTATTTTAGAGACACATGGCAGTCTTGATTCTTAAAACTCGCTTCCTCTTGCTAGTTTGTCTAAACAATTTGAATATTCGAATCACTTTGGATAATGTAGCTGAACACAAACAGTAATATACCTGTAATTGTGTATGTATCAGGATCCATCGCAGTGACGCTTATTAGGACGGCAGCTAAACATACAATTGAAAATATTAAAAGACAATGCTAACAAGGAACACACACTTGCTTTAATTTAAAACAATAACAGGCTATATGTCCATAACACTCATGCAATATATAAATAGGTCACCACAATGATTTCATAGTGTAAATGTTCACATTGAAATTGTTATGATAAAAACTAAAATTTAATGTAAACAGCAAATACAGCATGCGGCATTATTGCATGAAATACAGTTTCACCACACCAACAATACACATTCAAAATAAGCAATAATCACAAGTTTAAATAGAAGCAAAGTGTTCAACACCACACACACACAAGGGTACAGACAATATGGGTATTCAACACCATACACACACAAGGGTATAGACAATATGGGTACGGTCATTGGCTGCTGGGGGAATTTAAACCAGGTTCTAGGATGCACTAAACCTCACTTGTAAATAAAGAAAGCCCCGGCAGATTATATCCTCTAACATCTTTAAACAGCAATATAAGATAATTTAGTGATAACCATGTATGTATATATATATATAGGAAGAAGTATTTGCGAAAAACCAAGGACAGACAACCTTCGGACGAACTACGACAGGGCGTCTAGCTATGATGAAAGACACAGAAATCAAACGTATGCATTCACTTCCTAAAACACACGATGATAAACTGTATCTCTACATCATAACCCACTCGTCTGGAGGCACAATTAACATAATTATACACGCATACATACATACATACATACATACAATTATAGCTATTATGAGTGGGATCACATTTAAGGATTCAACCACACAAGCTATATTTTTAGACAGTGACAATGAAAGGTGCCGGATCACTAGGATACTGTGAATTCAGTAAATGGTATATATTAAAGGGAGATAATTGGAACTCACAACGGCAACTTTAGAAATTTAGGATCTAAGAGATTCATGCTCACAAAGCATATATATATATATATATATCGATAGTTGTTTTCGTGGTGGAGGCAGACCACCCACGTATTGCTGGGTAGAAACCGAACTGTATACCTCCCGACATCCGTAATTATCGCACGCCTGAGAGTACTTTCTATTGTCCGAAGTCGTATGATATATTCAATAAAGGAAAACGAAAGTGTACTGATATTTCGCATAACGGCACACTTTTCAAAATGTGTGCCGTTATACCAGATATCATACAAGGGGGCGTGGTTAGCGATAAAACAGTTATAGAATATCCAACTTGGTGTTACACGCATATATCGTGAAAATATCTCGGCTTTCGCCTCGATATATTTCATGATATATTCTCGTAATACCTCGTTGGACATTCTATAACTCATACTAATTGACACTTTCTCACCCCTAATCTATAAAAAAACTTCCTAAACATTTAGTAACTGTTTCAGTTTACGCTTAAATACTGTTTACGCTTTAACTCTGTCTTAAATGATTCTCTACTGCAGTGTGCGGCATGTAATGATATATAATCAGTGCTCCAAGAATAGGATACCTCGACGCCCGGGGCTCCTCGAAATCCATTCCGGGCCTGTCTCATTTTGCATACAAGGAGCCCGTCGGGCCTGTCTTAAAAAAAAACATTTTTTTTTTACTTGGTCTCAAGGTCCTCAAGACAAAATACTCCCATGTGTATTCTGAACTATGAAAACACTTGCAATAAAGTAATTAAAATGTGTTACACACAAATTGAAACAATATGAAGTTTGAATATTTTGCCTGGCGTCGTGTCGCCATAGTGTCGGCAGTTTGTCACAACTTTGAGATCGACAATTTCTGAAGTAAAACTACATTATCCCGCTATTAGGGTTGTCTTTTCTTTCCTCTTTGATAAGAAATACCATTTTTGTCACTCAAAACACATAAAAGCATGAAAAAAGTTCCTAACTGATGGTATTTCGATTGAATGTTTGTGAAATTTTCGGGCCATAAAAATGCGGTGTCATAGTAGTTCGGATGGTACATAATTTCGGATTATTTTTTTTATTATTTTTACATAATCGAATAAGAAAAAACATTTCTATTCATTATTTAACCCATCATTCTTTCTTTTATTATGTGTAAGCAGTTCCTGGAATCCTACTTTTAAATGAATTTTACTGTAGGCTCCTAATTCTTTAACTTGGAGAAAGTGGTGACAAAATGAAAAATATAGCCAGAGGAGGCCCTGATAGCCTAATACAACCTGATTAAAAATTTGGCTCCAAGTTCGGCTCCAGTGTCACAAAGTCGGCTCTGATTATTATCGTTTGGCAAAAGTGCTAGTACTCTCCTTTGCATCGGTTGTAAATTTCAATGTAATATTCTATTCTAACGAAGTGATAAATAAGTATGCTGACTAGGGAGCATAAAGTGGTAACAAAAAGAAAAATATAGTCAGGGGAGGTTCTGAGTTTGAGTAATACATACGTAACAAATGTGTGCTATAAAAGCGAATAAAGACACATTTCCACTAAGAAAAAAATATTGGACCTTTCCAGTTTAAATCAGGGCCTGTCCATTTTAAATCAGGGCCTGTCCATTTTCAGAAGCAACAAGCCCTGGGCCTGTCTCTTAAAATAATTTTCTTTGAGCACTGATAATTCTACTTTCTTTTTCCGTTCCCAATTGGCCGATAAGCTGAATACAGAATACTGTATAATATTAGAGATAGATCCATTTGGAGAGCCAATAATACATGTTTATACAACAGAATACAGACATGTTTATACAACAGAATACAGACAGAACATGAATACAAAGTGAACATTAAACAACATGCACGAAATATACACTGAACACAATTTCTAAGTATAAACTTTTGTATCTTAACTAATTTACTTATTTTAAATATATTTTAGAATAGATATATGATAAGTATTTTGTTTTGATCCATAGTTTGTAAAACATTTATTTTTTGTTTAAATTGTTACATCTTTTGAGAGTTACCCTCACTTTATATGAAAACATGAAATGTACTGATAAAACATGAGTCAAAGATCGCTTAAAGATATAAAATTCTTAAAACTGGTATGAAATAATAGAAAAAAACATAATAATTTGACCCATTTATCGCAGATTTTCCGTCTATATAAAAATGAAATATGGATAACTTTAAATTACCTCCCTTTAAATTGAACATTGTTTGAAATCAAAGTAACTGTAATTCGGCGTTAACATTAAATATTTCGAAAATTTCTTTTGCAAACGCATTTGGGAAGGGCCGTAACTAATGTTGTAAGAACTTGTGGCCCGACCCATTTGCATACTTTGTTAAAAAAAAATGCAATAAAATATGTTTAAACCATAAACCAGTAAAACATGATGTCAAAATAATTTTAACTGGCATATTTTAGAATTAGGAACATCGAAAGCTTCACTAATTCGAAGTACTTAATAAAATCCTATATACCCAGTTGTATAAGTGTTATAACTTATTTCTAAAAAAACACATTGACTTAAAAGTTTCAAAATATGTTCATGCAATCAGAGCAGACGATTTACACTCGTTATTTTGCAGTTTAACCGTATCTCTAATCAAGCTCAAAATACACAAAACAATGAGAATATTATTGACATATTCTTAGCAATTTGGTTTAGTGTATATTATACATATTTACAGTAGCCATAGAATAATAAAGTTATTTGTAAATGAGGTATTTGACCACATATTTACTTTTTTTAAAGGACAACATTATACCCCTATATACGTTTAATATATAGTAAGTTAATTTAGTGCATTAACCACATTTTCTTTTATTTGTACCGTTTACCAACATGTATGAATACCTTTCAACAACTATATAAATAATACGTTTTATCTAATAACCCAGCAATATTCCATAACTTTGACTCAATAATGTGTAACTTTATAACTAATATTATTATCTGTTCACAATTGTATGCATCTGGTGGATGGCCGTTATACTTATCTTAAGACGCTGTGTGCAATCATCGTTACTAGTGAGAACAGACATTAAACCATTGAGCAAGGACAATATTTGATCTCTAGGGCTGCGAGTTATAAAGCCTGAAAAAACATTTAGACCAAATCTCACATACATGTATAATGTTTTCCATAGCCGGTGTCTGATGCCGTCAGTAGTAGGACATTCAAGTAATATATGTTCTTCTGCATTACTCAAAATGGTATTTGTACATTTAGGACACTTCGTCGTGAAGTTATCATAAAATCGAATACTGTATAATAATAATAATGCCGGTAAGTCTATACTTTTCTAAACATACGCACGGTCTATGAAAACGCACCACAAAACAAATTATTTTAAAAGTTAGAATTTGAGGCATTCTAGACAAAATTTGATATAATCCATATAACGAGTCGACATTTAACATTTTTTACTTGCATATCTGGATTTAGGGCATTCCACATTGTTGTTATGAAATGCACGTGCATTTCCGGGTTTCTTCAGTTACATCGCAAAAAATAAATCATTTTCCCGGAAACATTAATTTCACAATAGTTTACTGTGAGAAGTCAAACAATAAAAAGGCCAGTAAAATCAATAGGAATTTATTAAGAGACAGGTTAATGCAGGTTTAAATTTAGTGGACAGTTTTCTTTTTTATAATTACCCATAGTAAACATTGTTAAATGACCAGATAATTAACTGCGTAACTGCTTGTCATAAAAGCCTACCAATACAATAAACATGTAAGACAAGTTCGGTATCAAGATTAAATACCTAAAAAAATAAAATATATTGGTCCAGCAGTTTTATTCCAAATGTTTTGCGCATACTCCAACAGCATAAACATATGGAGTTAGTGGTGCGTTTTCATTGACCGTCAGTATATATGAACTAAACTGTATACATTCAGCCCATGCACGGGTGGACCCAAACTATTGCTGAAAAAATTACTTCGTATCATTGTTTTACATGACGCCTTATGTAGCCTCTTTGAATTCTGTGAATCGAATCAGGGGGGAAACGAATGATTTGTTTGTTTGTTCATTTTCAACACATGGAAGGTTATATATGACGGTCGATTGTTTGTGGTGGAGGCAGACCATCCACGTTTCCTGGGTGTGTGGTTCGACTAATTAAGTTTGTTACTTTGTTTAGTCATACGTTTAGAGATGGATTCTAGCTCTGTTGGAACATAATACAAGGAAATAATTCAATTTTGGTCTGTTTGGAAACCAAACTTTTGCTCCAAACTCAAGTTATTGTATGATTTGTACATACGCCTTGTGCGTTACAAGTTATTGTATGATTTGTATGTACGCCTTGTGCGTTACAAGTTCTTGCATGATTTGTATATACCCCTTGTGCGTTACAAGTTATTGCATGATTTGTATATACGCCTTGTGCGTTACAAGTTCTTGAATGATTTGTATATCCAAGGTCTTGTATGATTTGTATATATACGCCTTGTGCATTACAAGTTAGTGTATGATTTGTATATACGCCTTGTGCGCGTTACAAGTTCTTGTATTATTTGTATATACGCCTTGTGCGTTGCAGGTTCTTGCATAATTTGTATATATGCCTTGCACGTTACAAGTTCTTGCATGATTTGTATATACGCCTTGTGCGTTACAAGTTAACAAGTTCTTGTCTGATTTATATATACGCTTTGTTCGTTACAAGTTCTTGTATGATTTGTATATACGCCTTGTGCGTTACAAGTTCTTGTATGATTTGTATATACGCCTTGTGCGTTACAAGTTATTGTATGATTTGTATATACGCCTTGTACCTTACATATTAAATCTTATTTAAAAAAAGAAATATAAAAAATAATAATGAAAAAAACGTATAACATTTTATAGTTTGTTCTGGGATGAAAATTGTCATATAGGGCTCTGGTTTGTTGTAACATGGTCGCTGACATTTCCTTTGTTTTTGCACAGTTCGAAATTATTTAATTGAAAATAGCACCTGTCAGAATGACTGGTGTACCATAACTACCAGTTATCGGAAGTTAGAATATGGATGAAATGGAAATGCTACAAAAGAAATAGATTGTATGGTCTCATCTCGTTGGCTGATTAAAAAACATCGATATTTAAATCAACCACCTCAACGAGACCATACTCTTTCTGTTACTTCATGCACTTAAGATTTCCGCATATCATTCAAGATACATTTCTGTGTTATTATTTTAAATACGATCTGCAAGTTATTCGGAGTGCATTTCTATAATCCATAATATTATTGTTAATTGGATAACGTTTCTGAATGGAGAAGTGTAAGTCCGATATATTTTTTTCCACGACATCATTTGTATATCTGTACTACTAGTGTCGTACGACAACGATACCCCTCCTCATCCCCGCCCTACCCCTCTCCACCACCACGTTCAGCGATATTATTAAATGTCCTGTATCTGTGTTGACGTGCTTCGTTAACCACTATTTTGAGAACGTGACTTTTATCATCAGATTTAGGAATGTTTTAATCAAATCATGCATACAGTCACACATAAGTTGTAAACAAAGGCGATGACGTTTATGTTGAATGCACTTTAAAAATATAAAAAAAATACGCCGATTTTAATTTTACTATTCAACACAACATATATAAATATATAATTATACTAAAGGAAAAAAGAAACGCAACTCTGAATTAATAATCAAATATCTTGAGTTCATTTAAATAAAAGCTATAATTTTTATTTCAGTTTACATTATTTAGGTCTGATATTAATATTCCGCTAGTTTTGTGTGAATAAACGTTCATAAGCGAAACCGAGCGTTATGTCATATAACGCGGACAGCATTTATTAACAACGTATACGATTAGAAATGGTCCTGCCACGTATTCGACGAAGAAGAATTGAATTGAACTGGGGTTTTATGGCGTACCAACACAAACAGGTTATATGGCGCCAACAGGGATGAACATTACATGTTCCCTCACCATTTGTATCTAGATAAACATATGCAGAATGTGCCTAGAACCTTCTCACCTGCAGAACTTCAGAGTTGCTGCAAATTCTCTAGTAACACTCCATCTTTCGCTGGAGCCGCGATCATTGTTTTCTGCCACCACTGAAGTTGCACCTGAAACAATACAAGTTTCGGGATGCAGACCTTTAATGGCAAAAATGACAACATGAACAAGAATCCGGAGAATTTTACCCCTCTGCCTGGATAAGCAGTGATCATATTCTTGCCCGGGAACCACACGGCGTCGAGGAAGAAGAATCGTTAGGATGATAACCAGATCACTGTACTAACTACATACCATGGCAACTATTTGTTAGTTTTGGTGCAGTCGTTTCAGTATCACCTGATTAGGATATTATCTTAACAGAGCTTGATTCCAAGGTTACCATTTAAAAACAAGGTAGAGGACAATAATCTTAAGCTATACTAGTATGCAGCTTATTCAATTAGTTTCAGAGAAAAATATGTTTATAGATGTTCCTACATAACTCTATGTAAAAGTGTGACCCCGAGACCGGTCGAAATTTGACCATAAGATCAACATTTTAACAAAATGTGTAGAGATTGATACTCTTATACTACGTGCATAATATTAGACCTCTAGCTCTCGTAGTTTAAGAGAAGAATATTTATGCACTTTCCTAACTCTTTGTAAAACTGTGACCCCCAGGACCGGGCCATATTTGACCATAGGATCACAATTGGTAGAGAACCATAAGCTAATAAGCTGCGTGAAGTTGGCTCAACATACGACATACGACATTCATTTTTTAAATGTCATTCAGTAAGACATACAACATTCGACATACAACATTCTACACACGACATTCGAAAACATCCTTCAAAGTGAATGTCATTTCACGAGACATACAACATTCGACATACAACATTCTACATACGACATTCGAAAACATACTTCAAAGTGAATGTCATTTCACGAGACATACAACATTCGACATACAACATTCGACATACGACATTCAAAATCTTTCTTCAAAGTGAATGTCGCTCCACGCGACATACAGCATTCGACATACAACATTCGACATACGACATTCAAAAATAACATCCAAGGTGAATGTCGTTTCACGCGACATACAGCATTCGACATTCGACATACGACATTCAAAAAGCAACATTCAATGTGAATGTCGTTTCACGCGGCATACAATATTCGACATACAACATTCGACATACAACTTTCGACATTCGACAAACATCATTTTTAAAGTGAATGTTGTTTACACGATATACAACATTCGACATACGACATTCAAAAACAGCTTTCAAAGTGAATGTCGTTTAACGCGACATACAACATTCGACATACGACATTCAAAAACAACAATCAAGGTGAATGTCGTTTCACGCGACATACAACATTCATATTTTATTTGTGGTCATCCAAATTGTCTGACTGATTTAAATTTTGTATCACCAGATGTATATCGAGTTTTGGAACACATTTTAAAATTGAAATATTGTGGCATTGTTGAAAAGGGCTAGTTAAAACAATATTACGGCCAATTTTCAGCCTTATATTATGAAAATTAACAGAATTATAGTCTAAAAGCGCCTATCTATGCATACTATGCCAGGATATAAGCACGTTTTACATGTTTTTTGCACTATTCAACCAGACATAACTTTGTTAGCTTTAAGATATTGAGGTAAAATTTTTACTACAGGCATTATCTCACGAGGTCTTTCGACTAGTACTAAGGATGCTTATTGTTATTTTTCAACTCAGACCCCGATGAATCTGGAGATGCAACCTTTAAATCTCAAAGAGCAAATATTGACCTAAGAGGCAAAACTAATATAAAACGCTTTCATAAATAAAATAGCCGGTGTGATAATTGCATAGGAAAACTACGCAGGCGGACATTTAAAGTGTGAAACGCGCTTTTGGAGAATATTGTTTTTGTTTATAAAGTTCCGTGACAAAAACATCATAGAATAATAAATCGAGACTTCAATACAGCAATACATAATACAGAACTCATCCAGTTCGTCAAATGTCTATCTTTTATCCCTGATTTGATTATGTATGATAGTTCTTGACTACATCCGGGACATTTTTCTAAGTGAAATCACAAACTTTGTTGTGGTTGACGTTAAAATACGCACATGAGCTGCAGTGACGTCAATGTCGTCTGGTTCACAAATAATGAGTCTGCGGTTTCCCGTCATTGAATAAACTGCAGTTTTCTTGCGCAGTTTAAGTCCATGTGTTACGTTGGGACATGCAAACTTAACGCTGTGTTCTCTAGTAGAATAAGTACTACTTGTAAAACAATTATTTGTGTTTAAGTATTTGACACCTGCAGAACTGTCGTTCTCTCCTCTTTCCAATGATATATAATTAGTAAACCTTTCTAAATGAAGCAGCGTCGTGACAACTACCAAAACACTGCTAGAACGCATTTTTGCAGTTGTACCAGTAGCTGAATGTCGAATGGTGTATGTTGTATATCGAATGTTAAATGTTGTATATTGAATGTGGTATGAAAATGTTGAATCTTGAATGTCGTTTGTAGAAAGTTGTATGTCGAATGTTGTATGCCGAATAATGTATGTTGAATGTGGTATATCGCGTGAAACGACATTCACTTTAAAACTGATGTTTCTCGAATATTGAATGTTGTATGTCGAATGCTGTATGTCGAATGTTGCATGTCTCGTGAACGACATTCACTTTAAAACTGATGTTTGTCGAATGTCGAATGTTGTATGTCGAATGTTGTATGTCTCGTGAACTACATTCACTTTAAAACTGATGTTTGTCGAATGTTGAATATTGTATGTCAAATGCCGTTTGTCGAATTTTGTATGTCGAATGTTGTATGTCGAATGTTAGCGTTTAATGTCGCGTTAAACGACATTCACATTGAATGTTGTTTTTGAATGTCGTATGTCAAATGTTGTATGTTGAATGTATGTACACATTTATTTAACATAAAAAACAAAACATCTTAGAGTAAAATTGCACTAAACTTGTCGAATATAAAGGGCACTATTTCTGCCAAATAAATATTGTTTCTGATATTATGTTCACATCAATAGTGTTGCAATAATGTCATCTATTATATCATTGAAATTGTTCATGCCTACAATATGCATTTGGATGAAAATTTCAATTAACCATACCCCATCCATTTTGGATTTTCTTTTCAAAGATGGCTGACCAATAGCCCTTAAAATACACTGTTTTACAAATTTAGGGCATCTGGTGACTGACTGTGCAAACTGACAGCTTGAAAGAATTCAGACTGGACAGCATAGCAATGTTAGATGGCAGGTTATTCCACTGCCAAACTGACAGCGGGAAAAATGAATACTTTTGATAGTCTACATGTGTACGTATCTGCCGAAAGTATAATGGATGCTGCAGTCTGGAAAATCTCACAGGATGACTGACATATGGTGACATTTTTATTTATCCCGGACTCAGAAAGCTTCTATGGGTGTAGGACTGTGTATCAACGTCATTTTATTGTTCATAAAACAACTGTATTTTAGTAAGAATACCGGGACGCAGTCAAATTTCTATACAGGCATTTTATGGGTCTTCCTACTACATGAATTACGTATCAATTTTAGGGATACAGTCTACACATTATGATCTGCGCATGTGTGTAGAACTGGTGTTTACTACAATAATAATAAATGTCAGGGATACAGTCTATAAATCTGTTCTCAGCATACGAATACAGCTGGTACCAAATCGGTATCGTCACTGATTATTGATTGATATTAAATTTTATTAAACTGACAAACCGCAATCTTGATGTTTTAAAAGCTCGCGGCGCCCCGTTAGTTCCTACATAACTTGCATTTGTTCAATAATTAATATTAATTATAAGAATAATATAAAGTAAATTGTGTTTGAATATTACTAACTGTTTGTGTTCTCATGTAACTGTTCTGACCGGCTTGTGTTACGTTGTATCACTGTTTTCTAGTAGAAACTAATCCATATACAATTTTGAAGAACAGACAAAGTCGGACATCAGAACGTCGGTCTTGTAGGGGGCGCCATTTAAGGCCATTAAGCATGGTAGTTACACTTGACTGATATGAATAATCATTATGTACCCACCTTGCTGCTCTTCGTTGAACCATTTCCAACTTGTCAATGTTGTTCTGAGTATAAGGACTCCATACTGATGAGGAATACTCTAATACTGGAAGATGGAAGGACTTGTGCTTTATATGCAGTGGACCTGATGATGCCTGACTTTTTACTCCTGTTGTTGCGTTTTAGAAACCCTAGCCTTTTATTTCCTGAAGTACTAACCTTCTGGATGTGGTTGTTCCACAGCAGATCATTACTGATGTTGACACCGAGGTACTATTAACAGTCTCAAGAGTCTGACCACCAAGTATCTATGCTGATCAAACTGGAGTTCTTATGCGTGTGATTTGAATTAGTGTACACTTACCTGGATTGAACTCCATGTCCTATGCATCTTCCCATAGCGAAAGCTTGTCTATGTCCTGTTACAGTAGTTGATTTGAATACTGGAGACTGCAAGGTATCGGGAAGGTCGTTGATATAAATCAAGAAAAGAATCGGGCCCAATATAAAACCTTGTTGTACCCCTGATGTTACACCGACTGGATCAGACTCATCACTTTTCATCACTTTGCAGGATTACCTGCTGCACTCTGTTAGACAAGAAAGCTTTACTCCATTGCAGGGTTTCATTCCTGATGCCATACTGATGGAGTTTGAACAGGAGTTTGTTATGGTTTACCTTTTCATAGGCATTACTAAAAACTCATGCTTTACTTAATAATACTTTTCAAAATGAAATATGATGAAGGTATCGGAGATGATTTTCGATCACTGGTAAATTAACAAAAGATTATTTGAACAAATAACATTTCATATGTAGTGACCCTAAAACAATTGCGTTTCTTTTTTCCTTACGTATATAATTCTTAATTAATTAATTACAATATTCACATCAACATAATGAATTTTTTGAACGATATACACCGTCAATTTCTTTGATTTCGATTGGTTTACCTACCAACCAATGAAATGTTTAACAGAATATTTACTTTACAATTTAATCATGCATTTGACCAAATAGGCTAAAAGTAAACACCGTATAACAGTTATAATGTCAACAAGGGTTAAAACGCTTGACTTGCTACCGGATACCCGAATTGTATAAAAACGGACAACGTCAATACATCCATCAAATACGATTTATTCACGATCAGTGATAAGTATTAAACGAGTTGTTAATTCTAAAGATACGGGATTTTTCTACAGAATGCAGGTACCGAGTTAGCTTATTTAGTATAGTATAGAATGCGTTACTGACTGCATGAACATCACTGTGCACCCAGTTCGGATTACCGAGTTCCGGTTCGAAATGAGCAAAAAATGGCGGAAACAGATGACAACAAATAAGAACACGCTGATGAAAAGATAAACTATTTGCTTTTCGACATGTTTTGAGCATAAACGTTGTGTGAAGGTAGTTGTAAGAGGCATCAGACTATGGTTATTAAAGGCCATACCTACTGTAACATTCAGTTAAGCAAGTGTTTTCTTCGATGATTTTATTGTCATTGCTGATTGACCTATCGATGAGGATTCGCTTGTTTGCCTCTTTATGTTTCTTTCTGAAACTGTTTTCTCAATAATTTTCAATACTATACCTAAAACTAAACCAAGCGGGACCAGTAACCACAGCTGAAGATGTCATTAAAGCACGCATCATACGAGAACGGTCAAATAAAAAGACAAATCATGTGCTGTAGTGGGCGGTTTGGAATTTTAGAAGCAACGGTTTTAATGATTAATTTGAGCAATGGTGTACGGTTCTTTTGTATTAGAATGAGCTCGTCTAATGGCTTACAACACAGTATTTTGAAGTGTTCAACTCGCTATGAAAATTTATTAAATTTGGTAATTCACATTGTTATAGAAACAGAGAATATATTGATATTTAATTGAAACTCAAAATATATTTTAGTAAGTTTTTATGTATATTATTCTTTTCAGAAAAGTAAAGATGAGCTATGTTTCGATGTTACTACTGTACATCAGAGAGCACTGACTTTGCAATTATTAATAAGACGACTGGAATGAAGATACTTAAAAACTTGAAACAACTCAAATAAAAACGAGAACTCGAAAAATGAAAACTCAAGAATTGATGATTTAAATGTAGTTTGAAATGCATTCTATATTTTAAGAAACGTTTTGAATGTATGTAAATAGAATATGTAGAATGCTCTTTACGGCACGCTTGCTGGGAACTTCTATCAAATTGTACTAACTTTAACACAGTCTGCAGATTATGACATGGACTGTGACCTTTATACATCGAGTTATTTAAGTGGCTATTGTCACGGTGTGCTTAAAGTTTCATCAATAAATAACCCAATTTTAAGTTTGTGTGACCAAATTACCCCAGACTATGACCTTTACTGTGACCTTGATCTTCCTTTATCGATATGATTATTGTACGTTCATGAAATATATATACCGAAAATTGTGTAACAAAACCTAGAGAACGAACAATCAGTGGCATTAAGCTTCGTGTAGTAGTAAGGTAACGTGATTATTGTCATGTATAAAGTTTGATGAAGGAATATGAGGAACGAGGCAGTTATACTACTGACGACGAACGACGACGGATAAATATATCCCAGCATGATGTAGCGCATAATGTTAAGCTTTGTATTAGTAAAGGCGATACAAAGCATACATTAAAGAAAAAGTCTTTATATTCAACTCTTATTAATTTAATAAATTAAATTTTAATAAAAATAAAACGTATGGCAATAATACATATATCATACCCATTATAGTGAATTGCTTTCCGGTGTTTGATTAAAGCAATATGAACAAAACAAAAACATCATAATATGCATGATAATGACATAAAAAGGGTAACAAAACAAGGGTACAATTCAATCAGTTGATAATGTTTTTGAATCGACACTGTGTCTAACATTGTTTTACTAAAAGAGTATATGTAGGTCTGCCCACACCCTGCTACCCAACAACTGTATGTCTTGGTAAATAAATGGCTGTTCATATGGTCTTTCAATATATCTTTCCTGCTAAATTGGTGGCCACAGATATCACATTCATACTGTTTTGTTTCAATGGTGGAAACAGTTGTTCGTGACGCAATCGGCTGTTCCTGTATTGAAAGGCAAGAAGCGGTTTGCACATGTTCATGTGTCTTTTTAGATTGTACACACGCTGTGTTTTGTATTTTCCGCAGGTGTTACAAGTCAGTTCAACCTCTTAATTAATAAAAACATAAAAGAAAATAGTTCAGAATGACTAAGGACAGACACTCTTCATACGAACTGGGAGGGGTGGTGAGAGGGGGTGAAATGAAGGTTTCGAACTGCATCTCTTCATCATTACAAATCGACATGCACGCACACTTAACAAAGTCATGCATATAATTAAAGCCTAGTAGATATGAGTGTGATCATAATTAAGAATTCAACTACTTAAGAATAAGAAAATAGCATTATTTGGACATCTGAAGTCGGACCCCTATACCCCTACGAAAAGTATGATGGACACTCTTTAACTGAATATAATCGAACTAGTTACACAAACTTAAAAACGTTTTGTACACAAACTTAAAAACGTTTTGTTTCCGAATAAAGTCTACTTGATCAAGCATATTCTTATCGAAAAATATCCATTTATATCAGACACATAGCATTATATAAAAGTGTATGCGTGTGCATAAAATGGTAGGGAAATAATTATGACCTTCAATTTTTTCAAAGAGCCTCCGTGGTTGAGAGAGAAAAGACGCTGCGTTTGACTCTCGACTCTCATCGCTGCTGGTTCAAATCCAACTGGGAGCCTTTCTAATGGATGGCGGGAGGTACAGTAGTGGTTCTACTCAAGAATAAATGGGTGAAGCTCATCTAACATGTACTATTAATACTGGACTATTTAGTATATTCACCTTCATTTGTACCTGTGTCCGTGATTTCTCCGTCACTGATGCCGCTGCTGCCATCCGTACTCTCCACAAAGGACTCCTCTAGGGCAATTCTATAAACGAAAATGAAAATCAGTGTTTTTATTAACGATAAATTAATTTATGTTCACGCATACGCTATTTTTTGTTTGCAAGTAATTAGTTAAAACGGAAAAAATAACAAAACATAGTTTGATCAGTTTTGTAACAGAACCGGTACCGTAGCCATACTCAATCAGAACCGCTGCTCTAACAAGGGTAGCCGGTAACCGAACCGACCACTTTCTCTTTGTGTATCGATCAAGTGAAACGGGCTTTGTGCATTGCTAGTAATCTCTTTTTAGTTTTATTGGACTATGGGACATGTTGAAATGAATTACATTGAAGAAAATATCACTCACAAGACGTTAAATGTCATACAAATAGTAACATTTATAGAAAATGCAGACGATTGACAGGTCGGAGATCGTTACACGCTCTGAGTAGCGTCTTGATAATTATGAATATACGAGTAAATAGAACATTGCCATCTAAAACATTCAACGGATTTCTAAAGAAATATTAATTCAAGCAGAGAAAATGTTTCTGACTTGAAGGTACTAGTAATATACAAACAATACATATAAACTCACATCTTCCGTGAGCTGCCAGGTTTGTTGTCATCTTTTTCCGCCGTTTTTTGCTCTTTCCGAACCTGAACTCGGTATCCGAACTGAGTGCACCGGGTCCGTTAGAAAATGAAATGTGTGATTCTTTAAAATAACATTCAAAACAAAGTACATTTTAATTGTATACGATCAAGAATAATTCATCAGTTGTCATTGGTATCCAACATTCGATATTCTACATCATATTTTATGATGCGTTTTATGAACTGAAACCTAGAGTTAAATCTGTATAAAGAGGAAGAACAACATTGGTCTCACATGTTTGTTTTTATTTAATGGCCCCTTTAAGCAGGTGGTCTTTTACTAGAGGAGGTATCTTGAGCCGGTATGACTGTACTAAAATATTACAGTTACAGATGTTGATTTCCATTCTTGTGATTGGCTATGCTGTGGTCATCAATGGACAGGATAAGCTACCAGAAATTAAACAGAAACTAACAGAAATTAAACCACCTAGGTACATCGATGACGGAACTACTGTAATCCTGTGTACAAGCCGCCGCTGTATAAATGCTAGGAATGTAATGCCGAACAAAATTGAAATTGGATAGTTGGAGTCATAAGCATATTCATTTAAAGTGTATAAAATATAGATACAAGAACGGTTAAAGGGAATGTAGCGACACAGTCAAAGATGCTATTTTATTGAGGGTTGTGAAAAACTTGCAAAAAGGTGAAAGAATTATCAAAATCGGATGATAAACAAAAAAGATATGACCATTTGAAGGTTGTACTAAAATGGATATTGGAGCCGCCATTTTGAAAACTATGACATCATAGTTCCATATGACCATATATGGAATATTGATGAATATCATTTAAAGCAAAGCAAATCACTGCAAATGAATGCAAACACCTTAACTGGACATATAAAGCATTATTGATATTAGTTATACATATTCTTCAAACAGTTACTTTAATTTTTTCCCCTATAAATGAGTAATTTTTCATATTTATCAATATTCCATATATGGTCATTTAGAACGGTGATGTCATAGCTCTAAAAATGGCGGTTTCCATATCCGTTTCAACAGAACCTTCAAACGATCATATCTTCTTTGTTTATCATCCGGTTTTGATCATTCTTTCACCATTTTCCAAGTATTTCGGAACTCTTAATAATAAAGATTGTTCGGCTGTGTCGCTATATTCCCTTTAAATAGATGTTTGAGATGGTGTTTATCCATTATTTAATTGCACACATAGTTAGCAGTATACATTCTGGTACTAATTATTGATTTGACAGTTTGTCCTTAGAAGCATATAATTGATAGATAGGTGCAACTTGTCATGAAGTATTTTTACAAAGACATGAAATTTTGTATACTATAATAAAATACGATTAAAATATGTATTCCCTCATTTATTTTTATTAAAATTTGTTGTTTTAACAACACGATAGTCAGATTTAAAATGGAATTAAAGGAAAGCTGAAATGGATTAAACTGATTCGAGATCTTACATAATACCATTTTCGTTTAGCAATTGTGTCTCTACAGTCCAGCCTCTATTGTACTGTTATACGGGCCATAAGGGCCTATATGATTACAAGCGAGAGTGTCTCTACAGTCCAGCCTCTAATGTACTGTAATACGGGCCATAAGGGCCTATATGATTACAAGCAATTGTGTCTCTACAGTCCAGCCTCTATTGAACTGTTGTACAGGCCATAAGGGCCTATATGATTACAAGCAATTGTGTCTCTACAGTCCAGCCTCTATTGTACTGTTATACAGACCATAAGGGCCTATATGATTACAAGCAATTGTGTCTCTACAGTCCTGCCTCTATTGTGTCTCTACAGTCCTGCCTCTATTGTGTCTCTACAGTCCTGCCTCTATTGTTCTGTTATACGTGCCATAATGGCCTATATGATTACAAGTACGTAAAACGGTCTACTTCCGTGATTGGTAATGCTCCCGTCCTGGAACCGCTCCTGTCCGTATGGGTCAAAGTTGGTGGTTGGGAACAAAGAGAGCCTCTTCACAAGGTTGCCGTCGGTCCTACGACACACTTGATGTTGATTGTTTCGTAGCACTGACCCGAGAATACCGGGAGAGATCAGTTGTACTGTCAGAGGCCCAGCTGAGGTGGTTGACATTAATTGACAAGTACAACACTCTACTCCCTCTTTGTTTGAAGAGACTCCGTATATATTATTATTATTATAAACCAAACCAAAATTAACTATTAAAGTCCTTATTTAGCTATCCTTAGTAGTATCATAATCCTTAAATTTGTACCTGTTATACAAATCCTATCTAAAAATATTTAAACCCCAGAGAAATTGCCCATATGAGATTATTGATTATCAAAATTAAATATACAAGCTATGACGCTTGTGTCTGCCTATATATATACCTTTAGGACTTCCTATTGGGTATATAATCCGTAGAACTACACACATACGCAACTGTGTGTAAATTTGTATTCTGAGAATTGAAGTGTCAAAAAAAATGCAGCGAAATAAACGCGTATTCAATACATAAAGTTACTCAATCTGATAAATAGGAAACCATTGAGCGATTACTTAGATAGAATTTGTCAGCCCGAAAATGCAGAATTCCTCAGAAAGCCTCTCGATTTGTGTTTTTTGTACTCTCGTCTAATAAACTGACAACAATGTTTTCTATATACAAAGAAATACTTTCCAATTTTAAATCTCTTTTACTTTACGTTTACAGTTTAGCTAGCTACAATAGCAGTGGAGTGTTTGTGCCCGAGACTGAACAAAAAGCGCAGACTGGTCTTCGGTATAGAGATTTCAGTCAAATAACGACTTCGAAACTCACCTTCAGTGTTACTTGTGGGTGTTGTAAAACGTAAGTTTACGTCAAGGAGTGCGAAACTGAATTTTGGAGTTGAGAACTTTGCGAAAGATTCACCTCCAGAATATGTACCAATCAGGACATTATTTGCCATCGCATTTTAGTGATGACACACAACGTAACGTAAAGTTTGTTATACGATTAAGGGTGGTTTAGTCCAATCTGGGTACAAAATAGTATGATTTCCCTTCTTATTAAAGCTTTGTTCACTGGTCTGTTATAGCTAAACAAACGAAACGCATTATTTATTCGTGATGTGACAAATAACAATTACGGTCATCCAGATCATATAATGTATCCAACACATACTGAAAAGGGAATGCTTTGGAAGCAACGAAAACAAACAAGAGTGACTTTTGAGTTTGTGGCTTTCTAGGCTATTGTTTTTTTATATTCATATATACGAGCATCTTTGTGTTTTACTTATATTGCCTATTAATGCTGCCTTGTTGGTTAGAGAATAGTTCATGGCGGGGATTTCTTTGTCCCGTTTTATTGGGATGCCAGTAGGGCAAGTGTGAGGTTTGGTGCACCCTAGAACCTGGTTTAAACCCCACAGCGGCCTTTTTTGCCACTGACCGTTCCAAGGCGGTAGCCCTATTGTCAACCCTTTTGTGTTTGTGATGTTTTATTTGGCCTTTTATTCATCTTTCAGTTGTTCTTTGTTTCTGTGTGTGTTTGTGGTTGACTGTCGTCCTTGAATGCTACTTTTCGTGTTCGACTTTATATCTAATTTTACGAGAGAGTATATATGGTGCAACATACAAGTCTTACGCCCTAGCACCTGTTAAGCGGCATTATACTTTAAAGCCACAACGATGAGGTAATAAATTAGACTGGAAAACTTTAGTACGGACCCCACACAGCACTCAGTGAACGCTAGTGTAAATATCAATAAGTACTGAAAGCGGGATCCCTTGGGAAGCAACAAAAAAAAGTGGTAGCAGACTCCGTTTTATAAGATTTGTTCATGAGGGTCTGTGTTCAAGTAATTATTTAGTTTAAAAATCTACTGTTGTTTATATATGTATTATCTTTAATAACAAAATGTGTATAGAATTTGAGCTTTTATTTTTTATATATCTACCATTCTCTAGTTCCATAGAATGTGATCTCACAAACAAGCTTGTAATAGTTTATCTTTATTGAATACAAAGTTTGTGAATCTTTAGTTTACCTATGACCTTATGTTCAATTATTTAATATGTCCTCAACCATCTTTTGCATGTTCGTTTTATTAGTGTAATTCGAACATCTGTAAAGCGTTTATGTAGATGTAAAAAATAATTTAATTATTTGTAAATATATGTGAAGTAACCTATGTTTAAATAAGTTATACTACTAGTATATTGTATATATATATAGTGTAATTTGTCCAAAATACGCATAATTTTATTACTCTTTTTCATTTAGATAGTGCATGTTCTTTCACTTCGAACACTTTGAACATTTTAGGTACCAGTACTTCACGTTCTACCACAGTCTAATTAGGAACACAGCCAGACACCAGTGCTACATCATTCATCTACCAACCTTGAGACAGTACACTACTGTTGGAGTTTGTAGGTAGGTTTCAAGAAAGCTGCACAGTCTTTAAATGAATATTTGTAAGGGCTCGTCAACCCATTAGTTATGTCATTTTGTTTATGGGAGCTCCCAGAGAGATGGAATGGAAACTGAAGGAGATTTCTATTCATGTCCGGACAACAAATATTGTGATATGTAGGACCGTCCTTGTTTGGGCTCTTCTTTCCGCCATTTTTTTTTTACTTTTCAGACACAATTTTACTAGACCCTTACTAGGTTTTATATCAGTGAAACATACATGTTTTTAGTAGTAAATCAAAATACTTTACTTTGGTTGAGAAGTAAAAGATTCGCATTCGAAAGTTGTTTATATATTGCGCATTTTCAAATGCAAAATCATGCTGCAATGGACATTAGAAGAAATGTTCAGACATAGTAAAATTGTGTTGGATAGATCTAAATTAAGGCACCCTTAAAGCTGTATTGCAAAACATTAAAGTTTAAGATTTTATCCATGTGAGATTATAGGAATCTTTCATGGGTATCCATTAAAGATGAGGAATTCCAACCCGAGGTATAAGGGCTCTGCCGAGGTTCCGATTAAAACACTTATACCGAGGGTTAGAATTCCCTATCTGAACCGAATACCCATGATAGATTCTTTTTCTTGAAGGATATCCTTGTTCGGTATGCAAGAAAGATAAATCTCACCCTCGGGATCAGAATTTGACAAATAACTTTATTATACTTCACGTTTACACTCCTGTATAAATTGCCCATACCGTTAGCTTGAAGCAATTTTTACTGTTCACCGGTCAACAATTTTTACTGTTACACGATTGTGACGTCACGGGAAGTATAAAAATAGGTTTTGGGGTTTTCCAGTAACGACACTCTTTGGCAATTGGAAATCGGTGGACGCTTATACAGTTGACGTTATGTCAGTCGTAAGACGCTTGGTTTACCAAACGACAATAAAAAATTGTGGCGAGTAGATTTGTTACTTTAAATCAAAACTGGTATAAAAATATAAATTAAAAAAAACAAAAACAAAAAAACATATTGCGATTTTCCCCCTCGTATATCTAAATTTTAATCAAACATTTGTTCGGTATAATAAAATAAATATTGCATCCCAGCGAGGGTGACAGTGGATATTGTCAACCTTCGGAAAAATAATGTCAACCTCGTCTTCGCCTCGATTGACATTATTTTCCTCAGGTTGACAATACCCACCGTCACCCTCACTGGGATGCAATATCTATATAATATCTTCTATTCTTACAGGCCTAAACATAATGAATTGACCTCAAAAGTACTCCTTATTTACAAGGAAATTCATTTTGCACAGTAATATACTGCCTCGTCCCAGGTTGCAATTCTGACCCTCGGGTGAGATTTCCCTATCTCACATGGATACTCATGATGGATTCTTATATTTTCAACCGATTTTCAAAACAAATGTATTTTTGCTGTCATATATTTATTTTTCAACCGATTTTCAAACAAATGTATTTTTGCTGTCATATATTTATTTCTCAACCGAT
Organism: Cyrtodaria siliqua; assembly: GCA_037043455.1. NCBI lineage: Eukaryota > Metazoa > Mollusca > Bivalvia > Adapedonta > Hiatellidae > Cyrtodaria > Cyrtodaria siliqua. Next base: position 31,735 of record JAWPHD010012988.1, read on the forward strand.
TTTCAAAACAAATGTATTTTTGCTGTCATATATTTATTTCTCAACCGATTTTCAAAACAAATGTATTTTTGCTGTCATATATTTATTTCTCAACCGATTTTCAAAACAAATGTATTTTTGCTGTCATATATTTATTTCTCAACCGATTTTCAAAAAAAAATGAATTTTTGCTGTCATATATTTATTTCTCAAACGATTTTCGTATTTTTGTTTACCATTAACTATTCTAATTCTAATGATTTATAATAGGTGTAAGTATTGTCAAAATTCTCCAATGAGGAAAACTTTTGGCTGAAACATGTACCCCCAAACATTAGATCACATGCGCTGTCCGGTCAAAATTCGTGTTTACGTAATAGATAGAGTATGGTCTCATTGAGTTAATTGAAACATCGAGATGGGCGTAGCCCACCGAAGTGTTTAAATTAACCAACGAGATGAAACCATACTCTATTTGTTTTGTAGCATGTCCATTTCAGCTCCCTGCCATACTCTAACTTCCAATAACTGGTAGTTGTAGTACACCATTTATTCTTTCAATTGAACGATTTACCCCTGTGCAAAGGGAATGTTCAGTGACCATGCTGCAATATAACATTAATGTTTACAGTTTCATAGATAGCTATATAGTTATATACTTTTATTGACCTACACTATTACAGTTTTTCATTATTACAAATATATGACCATTATAATATACACACACGTGACATATTTTAACATTACATATGCAACACAATTCTCTGCTTCATACATGTTTAAACAAAAAAATACACATAGTATGGTATGTAAATGATAAACGAGGATGTTCTGAAATAATATATCTACTTTTTTAGTCTGTGAAATTGGATTTAGATTTAGCCTTAATACAAGTGCATCGGAAACCAATTTATTTCAGTTAAGAATAATAGTGTTTTTTAAGTGACTGCAACAATTCCACTATTTAAACATGCTTGGTCTTTCATATCATATCTCCATGGTGTGTAGGAAAACATGGAAACGTTTGAGGTCAATTTCACCAAAATTAATGATGAATTGTTTTTATATTTTAGAAAAATAATTATTAGTATACGACTGAAATGGTTATTCTATATAAATCTTTATTATAACGTTAGTTAACACACTTTCCTACATATAAATGTACTCTATAGTGATCAGGTAAAAGATGCTAAGCATGTTCATGTTTGTTATGTTAGACATGCCCAAATGCGTCCATGCATCCAAGTTATTTACCTAAATACTCTCCCATGCGTCCTTTTACGAATGCCTACTCGTGTGTCATCTTGATATTATTTCTTTATTGTCTTTGTTTCAGTACATCTGGCAATAATTGCATGGGTGGAAAATGTCGACAGAAATATGCGTATAGAACAATGCTTGCATGGTGTCCTACCCACTTCTGGGGTCTGAAGTTTCACCTGTTCCGATTACCTTCCCACTGTGCCTGTGAATGATCCACTACTCTTACCAGCGTGTCACTGTGTTGCTTTACTTATAGCCATTTTGCCTATAGTTTCTATATAGAATTTTGTCAGATTTGGTTTAAACATATTTTATTTCACAAGCTTTTTACAACATATCATTTGTTCACAATAGAAGAAAAATGATTAGAACGAAAGTAAGATACTTATGATGTTGTTCTCCTAGGTATGATATTAATTGTACACAATTGATGGCATAGTAAACAGCAATAATTAGATATTTTCACAAATTACATTCTGGAAGTATGAGAACTAAATATTTTTAAATATACTTAGTGTAGAAAAGAATAGTTTGTAAGTTCTTGGTATATATTCTAGAATAATGCTTAGCTTACATAAAAATCATTAGATCTAATTGAAATAAGAAAAAGTAACGAAAGGGAAAAATAGAAAGTAGTTTGAAATATACGAAATTCAAATAGACAAAACATTAAATGAATAGATTATGCAAATACATTTAATTGTTATTAATATTTATTTAGAAATTTCTATTGTGAATTTAAAAAAAGAATGTATTGATTCATGCTTATGAAAAGACACATATCCTTCTTGGCTACTTACTGATGTTTGTTTTGTAGTGTTTTATTCTACTTTAAAACAACACAGTTTACTACAGTAAACTTTGCTTTATTTACTTTCATATGTTAAGGACTATTTGTCAGTCATCTTTAAAACAAATTGTACCAAACATTTCGGATACAAAGGGCTCACTTTTTGCCATATAAGTATTATTCTGATATGATATTCACATCAATCGTGTTGAATAACTGTCATGTACTATATGGTTGACATTGCTCATGCCTAAAATATGCATTTGGTTTAACATTAACTTGACCATACCCATCCATTTTGATCTTTTTTTATAAATATGGCTGACCAGTAGTGCTTAGAGTGTTTGTACTGCTACGTTCAATTAAAATATATTTCTATAAGTGTGTGATGTTAACAAAGGCGATCAAATCATAAAACGTGTACAGTGTTTTACAGTGGTGTTTCAGTTGTTGCGGTACATGTTATTTGTCCAATTAAACTTTCTATTGAAACAATTATTAACAATAAAGTATATTCACGCTTGAAATCGTAGTTGTGTTTTCCTTTTAGGCCGTTTGAATCATTGTTCACTTATTAGCATAATGAAGCAATGCTACAACGGGTACAACTGTTATGACAATAATGTAACGAGTCATCAGTGTATAATGAATTTAATATGATATGTATGAGAATCTATTATATGTCGTACTATCCATTAGAGAATGGGGTTTCTTTATACTAAACTAAAATTATGTTTACATTGATTAACCTGGATTCGGCGACATCTTCAACTAATTTGTCGCGGCGGGTTGTCGTGTGAGGGTGAGAGCGGGGCGTGTAAACAGATTACAAATAACAAAAATAAAGAAACATTGTATTCAGCTATAAAATGGTAGGCCATATTGCTTATCGCCTACAGTAACTGGTCGTTCCAAGTCGGTAACCCTGTCTTCACTACTCTTTGTGTTGTGTTGTGCTTTGTCCTTTTCATTGTATATTTAATTTGCTCTTTGTCTATGGGACGGTCCGCCATTGCGTTTGGGTGCTGTGATTTCTATAGGACCATTTTTTTTTTCATTTTTGCCTCGAATACTTTTCTATATAGAAATAATGTGCTTGATCCGAACGTTATAATTATTTTCCACTGTAATGTGGTCGAATATGAGGAATAAAGTAAACTTAGTCGAGAATAGACCATTCAGTTATATGCGTAACTGATCACCACTTTGATTGTAACAGTCCACAACCGATATAGAATATACACGGAAATGTCTCTTTCTCTTTGCATAGATTACACTAAAATGAAAATTGCATTCATTTAAAACATGATTCACTTCAAAGACATTAACTTTATGAATCAAATAAATTGATACTACCATTATGGTGGCATATTTTGTCAGTTTACTTCTTTCATTCTTCGCAAAAGAACGAAAACATGGAAGTCGAAACATACATGTTTGCCTAGTAACATGTTAAATACATTGATTTACCTTAATAACTGGATACACTAGAACATAGAGTATGGTCTTATCGAGTTGGTTGATTTAAACATCGAGTTGGGCGTAGCTCATCGAGGTATTTAAATCAACCAACAAGGCGAGACCATACTCTGTTGTGTAGCATGTCCATTTCAGCTATCTGCATTGAAATAACACCGGTCAAAATAAATGGTGTACTATAACTATCAGTTATCAGAAGTTAGAGTACACCATCTCATTTATTGCATTTATTCTGACAGGTGTTATGTAATAGATAGAGTATGGTCTCATTGAGTTGGTTAATTTAAACATCGAGATGGGCATAGCCCATCGAGTTGTTTAAGTTAACCAACGAGATGAAACCATACTCTATTTGTTTTGTAGCATGTCTAGTTCAGCTCCCTGTCATACTCTAACTTCCAATAACCGGTAGTTGAGTACACCATTTATTCTGACAGGTGTTATTTTCAATTAAATTATATATACCTGCGCTATTACAAAGGGAATGCTGCGCGCAGTTTCAATTAAACGATTTACACCTGTTCAAGTATAAAGAGAATTTCAGTGACCATGTTACAAACATGTTTTACATGGATGACCATGGAAAAGATAAAAACAGACAGTTACAGGCAATTCACACTGTAATATGTGGAGAAAACAGCCAAAATTAAAGGTTCTTATTAGTTAACCATTCAGAATAAACGACATTCGATATAAACAATTTCTAACTGGTAAAGACCTTTCAAATGACAAAATATACAAGAAATCAATAATATACATTTAACATTACAGTTTAAATATTCAAAAAAATGTTACCAGGCAATCGTACTTTACACTTTATAATATATAGCAACAGAAATATATTACATTGATTTAATAAACAATATGTTACCACTGTTACTCATACGGTCTTCTGGAGAGTGTAATGGTTCGTGCGTTATTAATAAACGTGTGGGAAGGAAAGATTTATTAATAGTTACAAAGTGTTCATACACTAAAAAAAATAACCACACACTGACAAAATAACCACACACAAATAAAATGATCACACACTAACAAAATGACCACACATTGACAAAATGACCACACAAAAATAAAATGACCACACACTAACAAAACCGTTTCTCACTCAACAGATCTATAAATATATAGATATTTGCTCACACACAGATACATGGATTGCAATACATACCAGAGCATATATTACAAGAAGAAACAGATGCAAAGCATCAGGGCGGCGCAGAATGTTTTCAAAAGGAGGAAACAAAGATGTGTATTTATTTGCACGTTTTTATTACATAATAAAAATGCAGAAATATTTTAAAACGTATAAAAAGTTATATGGCAACAGTAAGCAATAGTTACTTGAGAACAAAGGCATATACTGAAGATATCAAAACATATTTTATTGTTTGCATTAATTGCTGATGATATATATTTCTAGAATGTTATGAAGATTTTTAAAATGTTGAGGTAGTTTGAATTAAGTAAAGAATATATCAAAAACCAAGTTGATATGATCAGTGAAATGTGTACTATGACAAATGGCTGGGGTAGGTGGACATGTATTCGGAAGAAGTGGTTTGTAGTGGTAAGATATCATACATTTCTTTTTTTTGAATGTTTGACACTGATTTTTGTCATTGGTGTGTGCCACGTAGGGCTGATCATGAGATTTTCCTGGGTGGAAACCAGTATTGCATGGCCTGCGTCAGGAAATAGCATGCTTAAGCAAAGTTTCAAAGCTGTATCTGTTATAGTTACTGAAAGAAGTGCACCTTAACATAAAACAACCAAATACGCAGACGCCGACCAAGGGATGACAATAAGTCGTACTTTTTTCCAAAAACATACTGCCTAAAAAGTGGACCTTCACGGAAAACTTAACCAATATACTAAGTTTAAAAGGGGACATAACTTTTGCAGAAAGCAGCACAGAGTTATGAAACCTGATATGCTGGGTAAGGCTATGATGTAGAACAACTGTATAAAGTTTCAAAGTTGTAGCTGTAATAGTTACCTAATATATGGACCTATGACATTGCGCCAATTTCAATGCAGCAATTTCATAACAACACGATCTTATGGCCAGTCTTTTACCCCCAACATTTTGGCCAGTCTTTTACCCCCAACATTTTAATCACACGCTCCTCCATATGTCACGTGCTCCTCCATATGCAGCATCAATATAGGCAGCGCGCCGCCAATAACTACATGTTGTAGCATGGTCGGTGACATTTCCTTTAATGAATGCAGAGCATTAAATCGTTTAATTTAGGGTAACTAAAGGGGCGTGGCTATACCATACTTTGGAATTTAGAGTACGGTCACTATGACGTCACATCGTTACTACGTACACCATGCCCCCTACCCCCCACCCCCTAATTTAGAGCTGAGTACTGAATACACCTTCATTTTAGACCCGAGTACTGAATACTATTTAGCATGGATAACCCGAGTACTGAATATTATTTTAACCCGGGCCGTGGGTACTGAATACTCTCTAAATTTGCCCTGAATACTGCGTACCAAAAGGGAGGAAAACAGCCCCATAAAATCATTTTTGAAAAGAAAAATATGTTATATTGGCTGTATAGTATGTTCCCGCTAACTGAACGCATAGTTTTATTTACATGTGAAAGTTAACATATATAAGTTGCGCAATAAACTTAAGAAATAAAATATTTCCGGCGGGTTTATATTGTCCCAGATAAAAACCTGGTGGGCGGGACTTGAAGACCATCGTACCAAGGGCCGTAGTCCCGCGGTTTCGATGTGTTTCAAGTCCCAACCACCAAGTTTTGATCTCGCACAATATAAACCCAGTGGAAATATTTTATTTTTTATCTGACATGGATTTGTATGTATTTGATACACACACTTTCGAGAGATTGAACATAATACAAACACATTCTCACAACTGACATTGTACGTTCATCTCTCATCACCAAACGAAGAAAATATACAGCTTTATCGTGTTTCGAACACGTTCAATTTGTTATTTGATTGTAACGTTACCTTAAAATAACGTAATCGTTGTTTTGGATGTTTTCCGACGTTGAAAATCGTTTAAAAATGACGTTCTGAAACGGTTGAAGGACGTGACGTCAGAGGTTTATATAGCTTTTTTTATATTATCGATCATCCATACCTCTCGCGAGACTTTTGTCAAGGAAGTCCACACGATTGTCTGGAGTAAAGGTCTAATTACACTAAATCAACAGGATGTGCTCGCCTGGTGCAGTCGAAAGTAGTTCTGTATTAAAGAGTGCTAATCTTTTTTTCTTTAAAAACATTTTTTTAGTGCAGTTTCCTGTTATTGTTTGGCTGTAACTGTATTCTGGACATGTTGTTGATATTTGAAAATGCAGCTCATCATGTTTTTGACAGTTTTTGGTATAAATTTGAGAAGTGAAAGTAGACAGGGTATGGAATTGCAAGGGGTAAAAATAGTGTTGACCTTTGACCCGGTGTTAGTATACAACTGAAGAAATGTTTCTTAGAAGGTATTAAACCCCCTATTTCCTTGTTGATGTTTAATAGCAGACATGTTTATTTGCATGATAAAGTAAGTTTCCCAGCATTCTAACGAGGTTTGAGTTTTTGACAGGTTGTCAACATTCTAACTTTACTATGGACGGGCAATGGAGACTCATTTAGGCTATTATAACCTATAAGGAGAAATCATGTATTTTTCAGAATTGCATAAAAAATGATTTTCTAGGCATTTATTTTGTTCGAATAGGTGAGTTGAACTGAGAAACAGAGAAAAAAAAATCATTTTCAGACTTTTAGACTATATAAGAGTGTTTTTGGCAACTTTTCTCAAATTTTCTGATTTTCTCTAAAAATGTGATATTTTTATTTTTTTTTGGAATTTTTGTGAAAGATATATGGCAAAGTGTGTGGTATACATACTCAGGGATGCAAAACAAAGCCACCAGAGTTGATTTGATGAGAAAATGTTGAACGGTTGCTGAGATATTGTTTTTTTTATTATTTCTTAATTTCGCGACAAAATCGACTCGATTTAGTGCATGGTCAAGCGCAGGTAAATCGCATTAATTTCAAGACAAACTCATTCGGCATTGCAAAACAAGTCAAAATGTTCTTTTATTAAGTTGTTGGGTTGAATCGACAAGTTTAATTAAAATACATGACGCAAAATAATTCCTTATAGGTCTAATTACACTAAATCAACAGGATGTGCTCGCCTGGTGCAGTCGAAAGTAGTTCTGTATTAAAGAGTGCTAATCTTTTTTTCTTTAAAAACATTTTTTTAGTGCAGTTTCCTGTTATTGTTTGGCTGTAACTGTATTCTGGACATGTTGTTGATATTTGAAAATGCAGCTCATCATGTTTTTGACAGTTTTTGGTATAAATTTGAGAAGTGAAAGTAGACAGGGTATGGAATTGCAAGGGGTAAAAATAGTGTTGACCTTTGACCCGGTGTTAGTATACAACTGAAGAAATGTTTCTTAGAAGGTATTAAACCCCCTATTTCCTTGTTGATGTTTAATAGCAGACATGTTTATTTGCATGATAAAGTAAGTTTCCCAGCATTCTAACGAGGTTTGAGTTTTTGACAGGTTGTCAACATTCTAACTTTACTATGGACGGGCAATGGAGACTCATTTAGGCTATTATAACCTATAAGGAGAAATCATGTATTTTTCAGAATTGCATAAAAAATGATTTTCTAGGCATTTATTTTGTTCGAATAGGTGAGTTGAACTGAGAAACAGAGAAAAAAAAATCATTTTCAGACTTTTAGACTATATAAGAGTGTTTTTGGCAACTTTTCTCAAATTTTCTGATTTTCTCTAAAAATGTGATATTTTTATTTTTTTTTGGAATTTTTGTGAAAGATATATGGCAAAGTGTGTGGTATACATACTCAGGGATGCAAAACAAAGCCACCAGAGTTGATTTGATGAGAAAATGTTGAACGGTTGCTGAGATATTGTTTTTTTTATTATTTCTTAATTTCGCGACAAAATCGACTCGATTTAGTGCATGGTCAAGCGCAGGTAAATCGCATTAATTTCAAGACAAACTCATTCGGCATTGCAAAACAAGTCAAAATGTTCTTTTATTAAGTTGTTGGGTTGAATCGACAAGTTTAATTAAAATACATGACGCAAAATAATTCCTTATAGGTCTAATTACACTAAATCAACAGGATGTGCTCGCCTGGTGCAGTCGAAAGTAGTTCTGTATTAAAGAGTGCTAATCTTTTTTTCTTTAAAAACATTTTTTTAGTGCAGTTTCCTGTTATTGTTTGGCTGTAACTGTATTCTGGACATGTTGTTGATATTTGAAAATGCAGCTCATCATGTTTTTGACAGTTTTTGGTATAAATTTGAGAAGTGAAAGTAGACAGGGTATGGAATTGCAAGGGGTAAAAATAGTGTTGACCTTTGACCCGGTGTTAGTATACAACTGAAGAAATGTTTCTTAGAAGGTATTAAACCCCCTATTTCCTTGTTGATGTTTAATAGCAGACATGTTTATTTGCATGATAAAGTAAGTTTCCCAGCATTCTAACGAGGTTTGAGTTTTTGACAGGTTGTCAACATTCTAACTTTACTATGGACGGGCAATGGAGACTCATTTAGGCTATTATAACCTATAAGGAGAAATCATGTATTTTTCAGAATTGCATAAAAAATGATTTTCTAGGCATTTATTTTGTTCGAATAGGTGAGTTGAACTGAGAAACAGAGAAAAAAAAATCATTTTCAGACTTTTAGACTATATAAGAGTGTTTTTGGCAACTTTTCTCAAATTTTCTGATTTTCTCTAAAAATGTGATATTTTTATTTTTTTTTGGAATTTTTGTGAAAGATATATGGCAAAGTGTGTGGTATACATACTCAGGGATGCAAAACAAAGCCACCAGAGTTGATTTGATGAGAAAATGTTGAACGGTTGCTGAGATATTGTTTTTTTTATTATTTCTTAATTTCGCGACAAAATCGACTCGATTTAGTGCATGGTCAAGCGCAGGTAAATCGCATTAATTTCAAGACAAACTCATTCGGCATTGCAAAACAAGTCAAAATGTTCTTTTATTAAGTTGTTGGGTTGAATCGACAAGTTTAATTAAAATACATGACGCAAAATAATTCCTTATAGGTCTAATTACACTAAATCAACAGGATGTGCTCGCCTGGTGCAGTCGAAAGTAGTTCTGTATTAAAGAGTGCTAATCTTTTTTTCTTTAAAAACATTTTTTTAGTGCAGTTTCCTGTTATTGTTTGGCTGTAACTGTATTCTGGACATGTTGTTGATATTTGAAAATGCAGCTCATCATGTTTTTGACAGTTTTTGGTATAAATTTGAGAAGTGAAAGTAGACAGGGTATGGAATTGCAAGGGGTAAAAATAGTGTTGACCTTTGACCCGGTGTTAGTATACAACTGAAGAAATGTTTCTTAGAAGGTATTAAACCCCCTATTTCCTTGTTGATGTTTAATAGCAGACATGTTTATTTGCATGATAAAGTAAGTTTCCCAGCATTCTAACGAGGTTTGAGTTTTTGACAGGTTGTCAACATTCTAACTTTACTATGGACGGGCAATGGAGACTCATTTAGGCTATTATAACCTATAAGGAGAAATCATGTATTTTTCAGAATTGCATAAAAAATGATTTTCTAGGCATTTATTTTGTTCGAATAGGTGAGTTGAACTGAGAAACAGAGAAAAAAAAATCATTTTCAGACTTTTAGACTATATAAGAGTGTTTTTGGCAACTTTTCTCAAATTTTCTGATTTTCTCTAAAAATGTGATATTTTTATTTTTTTTTGGAATTTTTGTGAAAGATATATGGCAAAGTGTGTGGTATACATACTCAGGGATGCAAAACAAAGCCACCAGAGTTGATTTGATGAGAAAATGTTGAACGGTTGCTGAGATATTGTTTTTTTTATTATTTCTTAATTTCGCGACAAAATCGACTCGATTTAGTGCATGGTCAAGCGCAGGTAAATCGCATTAATTTCAAGACAAACTCATTCGGCATTGCAAAACAAGTCAAAATGTTCTTTTATTAAGTTGTTGGGTTGAATCGACAAGTTTAATTAAAATACATGACGCAAAATAATTCCTTATAGGTCTAATTACACTAAATCAACAGGATGTGCTCGCCTGGTGCAGTCGAAAGTAGTTCTGTATTAAAGAGTGCTAATCTTTTTTTCTTTAAAAACATTTTTTTAGTGCAGTTTCCTGTTATTGTTTGGCTGTAACTGTATTCTGGACATGTTGTTGATATTTGAAAATGCAGCTCATCATGTTTTTGACAGTTTTTGGTATAAATTTGAGAAGTGAAAGTAGACAGGGTATGGAATTGCAAGGGGTAAAAATAGTGTTGACCTTTGACCCGGTGTTAGTATACAACTGAAGAAATGTTTCTTAGAAGGTATTAAACCCCCTATTTCCTTGTTGATGTTTAATAGCAGACATGTTTATTTGCATGATAAAGTAAGTTTCCCAGCATTCTAACGAGGTTTGAGTTTTTGACAGGTTGTCAACATTCTAACTTTACTATGGACGGGCAATGGAGACTCATTTAGGCTATTATAACCTATAAGGAGAAATCATGTATTTTTCAGAATTGCATAAAAAATGATTTTCTAGGCATTTATTTTGTTCGAATAGGTGAGTTGAACTGAGAAACAGAGAAAAAAAAATCATTTTCAGACTTTTAGACTATATAAGAGTGTTTTTGGCAACTTTTCTCAAATTTTCTGATTTTCTCTAAAAATGTGATATTTTTATTTTTTTTTGGAATTTTTGTGAAAGATATATGGCAAAGTGTGTGGTATACATACTCAGGGATGCAAAACAAAGCCACCAGAGTTGATTTGATGAGAAAATGTTGAACGGTTGCTGAGATATTGTTTTTTTTATTATTTCTTAATTTCGCGACAAAATCGACTCGATTTAGTGCATGGTCAAGCGCAGGTAAATCGCATTAATTTCAAGACAAACTCATTCGGCATTGCAAAACAAGTCAAAATGTTCTTTTATTAAGTTGTTGGGTTGAATCGACAAGTTTAATTAAAATACATGACGCAAAATAATTCCTTATAGGTCTAATTACACTAAATCAACAGGATGTGCTCGCCTGGTGCAGTCGAAAGTAGTTCTGTATTAAAGAGTGCTAATCTTTTTTTCTTTAAAAACATTTTTTTAGTGCAGTTTCCTGTTATTGTTTGGCTGTAACTGTATTCTGGACATGTTGTTGATATTTGAAAATGCAGCTCATCATGTTTTTGACAGTTTTTGGTATAAATTTGAGAAGTGAAAGTAGACAGGGTATGGAATTGCAAGGGGTAAAAATAGTGTTGACCTTTGACCCGGTGTTAGTATACAACTGAAGAAATGTTTCTTAGAAGGTATTAAACCCCCTATTTCCTTGTTGATGTTTAATAGCAGACATGTTTATTTGCATGATAAAGTAAGTTTCCCAGCATTCTAACGAGGTTTGAGTTTTTGACAGGTTGTCAACATTCTAACTTTACTATGGACGGGCAATGGAGACTCATTTAGGCTATTATAACCTAAAGCTTCTTTAAAATGTGTGACATCAAAACGAGGTCTGGACAAACAAAATCACCATCCGCTGATTGGTCAACTTCCGTTTGTAATGGGAATCACCGCCTACGTCCAATCGTGAACGCTCGGCCAATCCCGTCATTCCTCGGGATCCCGCCTCGTGTGTATCACGGCGCTTCGGTATGTTCAAAATCTTAACATTCTGTTAGCCGGAACGCAACGGTACAGAAAATAGTGCACTGTTGCTAAGCTGTTGCTACATAAACATTATGGCCGCTTGCCACACGTGTTGATGTATGATTTGCGTTGCATGTTTGTTATTTACAATACAGATGAAGGTTTTATCACTACTTTCACGTAAATAAACTGCAGATAGAGAAATCGGCTAAATGACATTGCAAAATGATGAAGATAACTTTGATTTTGAACGCAAATTCGTTTTGGCGGGAATCTGACGCGAGTCACGCTAGTATGACGTAACCAATATGGAAACCTGCGTATTACATTCGAGTCATGTTGCGAATGCCCCTACGTCACGACGGCGTCAAAAATCACTTGACGTTACACGTAATGTTGTAGCAATAAAATTACCCCAATCAAAGTCAGCGATCACGATTAATGCTAAAAAATAAATGTTAAACATCATTTTGGAATATATATTATATTATGTTTTTAGAGAAACTACAAACAACGAAGTTTATTGTATATTTATAAGGACATCCCACTGGAACTAATGTTGCTAATACAACGGGAACTTTGATGTTGCGGTCTAAATGACGTCACGTCGCAGTCAGTTTTGACGTTTGGCGCCGTCTATCGGTCAAACATTTTAGTGAACCACGAGTCCAGACGCTCGCTGGCGCTCGCAGCCAGCTTGAGTGTGTCTGGATGATAGAGACTATTTTAAAAACACCACAATAACCAATCAGAATTTTGTATTTTCATAAACCATGATAGATGATGTTGTTTGAAAACCCTTTATATATTTTATGTGTTTGTTTTTTTTTAGTTTTAAAGTGTGCCATTTTGGTAAATAATAATGATAGGTTAGCATTTTAATAATGTCCAGGCACTTATTTGTTGAATTTCTTCACAACATCTTTGTAAATAGGCACTTATTTGTTGAATTTCTTCACAACATCTTTGTAAATATGAAATATTATGCATTCAGCTATACAGCTATAAGAAGATATCGAACAGGAAATATAACATTCGGAGAACCTAGCAATTCAAAAACACTCATTTAAAAACAACAACAATTACATGGATATATAGAATCAGGGGGTAGTTACAACGTGGTCCCGCTTTGGAACGGTCAGTGGCAAAAATGCCGCTGTATGTTTAAAGTTTCCGGCCATGCTTTGCTTCATGAACATGTGTTTGTTTATTTGAATCGGAATAAAAACACAATAATAGATATGTACAATGCACACAATGCAATATCTGTGAAAAACGAGAATAAGATTTTATTTGATGACGTAGAAAACGTTGAATAGCTAAATTAATCCACAGGTATATGTTTTAATCAATTATCTGGCAATAGCTGTACAGCTATTCTTCTTCTTCCAATAAAAGGTCAGGAGTCTTCTTCGACTGTAATGTTGACCTTACTGAGGTGATGAGACAGCGATCATCCTCCAAAATGTTAAAAACGATGGTATTTTACAATTAAAACTATGTACATGGCGCTGATGATACTACGCTCGGAAGAATAAGGCTGCAGTGGTGGCAGAACATTCCATTCGCGTGGGTAATAGGGTAGGAGGAGTACTTTAAACATTCTGAGGGGCTGCGGGTTGGTATAATCGCTGGCCTCCCCTGGTTCTGCGGTCGTTGAAGCGCAGTATATCTCCTGGGCCATATCTACAAGTCCATGCTGTATTTTGAAGAGCATTCTTAGCCTCTGTTTGCATCTTCTCTCTTCTAATGTCTGCCAGCCAAGGTCCCTTACCATTCTTGTCACACAGCCTGGTGTCTTGTCCCAATAGTTGTTAAGGGCAAACCTTGCTCCTCTTCTCTGTACTGTTTCCAGCTTGATGATGTCCCCTGCGAGGTAAGGATCCCATACTGCTGCGGCATATGATAGGGTTGGAAGTACAAGGTAATTGTAAGTTCTATCTCTGAACTCCTTGGTGCAGTTGTATAGGTTTCTTCTGAGAAAACCCAGGGTCCTTGAAGCCTTGGCTGCTGTGCTGTCCACTTGGGTCTTCCATGATAAGTCTTCACTGAAGGTGACTCCAAGATATTTGGCGCAGTCCACTGCTTCAAGTTTATGTCCATGCAATCTGTATGTTGGTTTACGTTGAAACCGCTTGTTGGTACAGATGTGGATGACCTGGCATTTCTCAGGGTGAAAACTCATCTGCCACTTAGTCTCCCATTCTTCAAGGGATTCGAGGTCCTGTTGTAGGGCATCTGAATCTGTTGTAGACCTTATATGTTTGTATAAGAGTCCATCGTCGGCAAATAATCTAGTTTCCGAAGATGTAGACTCTGGTAGATCATTGATGAACATGAACGCCAGAAACAATAATGGACCCAGTACTGTTCCCTGGGGTACTCCTGACAAAACGTTTGCCTGTGATGATGTGGACCCCTCTAGCCGAACTTGTTGTTTCCTATAGCTGAGGAATGACTGGATCCACTGTAGGGTTTCGCCTCTCACTCCATAATGCTCCAGCTTATGTAGCAGTCTCTTGTGGGGGACTTTATCGAACGCTTTGGCAACGTTAAGTAGAATAACGTCTACCTGATATTTTACAGAGTGTAGTTGGCTGGCGATTCCTTGGATGGTAGTGATCAGCTGCGTTTCACAGAAACGTTTGGATCTAATCCATGCTGATTGTCACAGAGGATGCTGTTTCTCAGAAAGTGGTTTATAATGTTGCTGAGGACAATATGTTCAAGGACCTTGCAAGTCACTGATGTAAGGGAGACTGGTCTATAATTTCCGGCTTGATGTTTGTCGCCTTTCTTGAATAAAGGTATGATATGAGCTTCTCTCCAGTCGTTTGGTACTTCGCCAGTGTTTAAAGATGTTTGAAAATCGTTGAGGGAACTGGTGAGATTTCTTCAGCCGCTACTTTCAAAATAAATGTTGGTATTGAGTCTGGACCAGCTGCCTTGTGAGGGTTGAGGTCACTCAGAAGTTTGGATACGCCGTGTATTACAATCTTAATCTTCGGCATAGATGTATATGGGCTGGGACCTTTGTCTGGCATGCAGCTGGTGTCTTCTTGTGTGTAAACCGACTGAAACTGGCCATTTAGGATGTCTGCTTTCTTGGTACTATCACTCTGAAGAAAGCCTTCTTTATTGATGAGTGGAGACACCCTCTCTGATTCCTGCTTCTTGCTCTTGATATAAGACCAGAAACGCTTTGGGTTCTTCTTCAAGTCTTCACTGACTACTTCTTTGGCGTATCGTTTCTCTGTTTGTCTAGATTGTTGGACAGTCTTTTGTATTATTCAATTGAGATAAGTCTCATTTCCCCGTGCCGTCACGCAGTAATAAAAGTAGTATCTACGTCATGCAAATAATACTATTGTTTACATGCAATTTAGTAGTGATTTTAAATTTATGTTTCTTTCTGCGTCTATCAAGAAATGTTCATATGAGTTTTAAGGGTTATTTTTTTTATTTTAATTGATAATAATACAATGGTTTTAGGGTACACCAAATCTCACTCTTACCCTATTGTCAATCCAGTTAAACGGGCCAGTGGAAATAAGAACATCCCACTCGGCAATATTTGTAACAAACTAGGAAACAATAAAAGAAAGCTTTACGTAAGTGATAGATTATATATTATAAACTACACATATTATACCTTGACACCTTTTAGTATCGAAATGTTCTCTGTATATCTTAAAGATAAATAAATTACTTTGGTATTCATGCCTGGTGTAGAAAGAAGTTCCCAACTATATAATCCATAACTGCTTTTGTGATAAAGGGCATTTTTTAGTAATTAAGGCCAGTTTTTCTGGCTGAAATGACTTCATTGACTTGTTTGTGAGAGCTAAGAACCAGTTGCATGGCTGTATGGTTTTATTCATCAACTTGAAACTAAAGTAGAATACATGTCAGCAGGGGCGTAGCCAGCGATACGCACTTACGCACGTGCGTAACATCGATTTGAAAAGTGAAAAAATAATTATGGCCAAAAATGGCATAAAAATCGAAGGCTAACTTAACACCTGACATATGTTTTTTTTCATTTTTAAAGAAATTATTTTACCCTAGAAGGCCGCCAAAATGTGACCAAAAAAAACACCAGAGGCTGCCAAAGGATGTCTATATTTTAAAATGTTCTAGGGGGAGGCCCCCCTAACCCCTCCAGCAGGAGGGGGCGACCCACTCCCGCACTTACCCCTACCTCGGCGCTACGCGCCAAGGGTCATGCCTTCGGCATTAAGGGTGCGTACTTAAGATTTTAGCCTGGCTACGCCTCTGGTAAGAGTACATGCAGTTTGTTCACGGTGACAACAATGATCAGAATTTTATTTTCTTTAATGCCACATGACCCCTACTTTTCTCAGCAGTTTCTAGAAAGGAAGGGCCTATCACTAAGAATATGTAAGTGGATCGTATGTTCAACTTCATTTTGAAAAAATGACAAACTAGAAAGCTTGGTAAAGATTTACAGGACTCAGTCGGATTTGTTTTACTTCCGGTACACATCAACAGAATGATGCGGCAGAAGAGTTAAAGTCAGAATATGTTTATTATTAACCTTAACGGAGACGATATAGACTTTATATCAAGTATTAGTGTATAATATTACGTCAAATTTACATTAAATCACAAGATGTACCCAGTTAAAAAGGCACGCTGACTTTTTAACTCTTGTGTTTAGATAAACATTACCTGTGCTATAAATAATCCATTTGGATCTCACACTTCCTATGTTGTGCTTAGCGTCGGCACAGCGTGTAGGGATACAGAGTTATTAGTACACACATATTTATTCGGTATAGTGGGTACAGTTTAATTTTATTCAGTTTATTTGTTAGCGTAATTCTCTTAATTGTAACGCTTCCGAGTGCTTCGTCAACTGTTTCAGTTTATGTGTTAAAAACCATATTCTGCCTTTAATGCTGTTTCACGCGATTGTAATTATATCCGTTCGAGATATACTTCACGTGATTGTAGTTATGTTTCAAGGCTGATCAGCTCTGATCATCTTATACTGAATACTGTAAGTTTAATTACCACTTGAAACACTATATGTCATTATGTTAAAATACTCATAATTGATTGTAGAAAGGTTATAACTCTCACTACATCATGACCATGTCAAAGATGTTTGTTCAAAATTTCAATTATCAACAATAAAACATTGTCTGCAGTGATAGATAATACCGTACACAATAAATACTGAAAATGGGATCCCTTTGAAGAAACAAACACAAAAACTAAAGAAAGGTAGCAGACTCGATTTTATTGAGTCTGTTCAAGAGATGCAATACAGTATGCAACACCTCACACGCCCGCTAGCAACAGCTTGAGCAGTTTTCTACTATAAAGTAACAAACAGCGGACTTGATGATCCCAAATACCAGCGGACTTGATGATCCCAAATACCAGCGGACTTGATGATCCCAAATACCAATGATCCCAAATACCAGCGGACTTGATGATCCCAAATACCAGCGGACTTGATGATCCCAAATACCAGCGGACTTGATGATCCCAAATACCAATGATCCCAAATACCAGCGGACTTGATGATCCCAAATACCAGCGGACTTGATGATCCCAAATACCAGCGGACTTGATGATTCCAAATACCAATGATCCCAAATACCAGCGGACTTGATGATCCCAAATACCAGCGGACTTGATGATCCCAAATACCAGCGGACTTGATGATCCCAAATACCAATGATCCCAAATACCAATGATCCCAAATACCAGCGGACTTGATGATCCCAAATACCAGCGGACTTGATGATCCCAAATATAGTATTTTGCAAAAGATTGAATAAGTGACACTTTTTCGCAGCCGTTTTTGACAGCTGGAGCTTCGTCGGGGCGATATTGACAGGAGGGACTTCAGGTCTCACACCTCTATTATCTCCACTGAAAGTTCACGGACCTAGAGACAAAAGGAAAACAGAAAATAATTCTATTTTTTCTCAATTTTAGGCAATTTTTGATTTGAAAAATAGGTTTTTCTTTGCTTTAGCATACATCTGCAGTGTAAAAGACAGATGATACAGAAAATCCCCCACGTTGATATGAGGTTTCATTCAAATTTCAGAATTGTTTGACCGAAGCACCGCATATTCAGCTAGATAGTGTATGAATTTTGTATTTTCCATAGGGTACACAAAACATGAGCGAGAAAAAAAACACCTGGCTAACATGTATTTTATTGTTTTAAATTACTGGTCTTGGCTATACTGAAGATATTAAACCAACAACAATGTCTGCTGCCCTGCTTTGAAGCTCAGATGTTGGAAAAGGCTGTACAGTAACCCTATGGGAAAATTAATTGAGGTGTGAGACCTATAACAACAGCGAATGATTTGAACCCCTCTCAACCATTCGGCCACGGAGACGCCTCTAATGTAGGAGGTAATGTCAATGAAACGATCAAAGTACTACTGACTCTTATTTGACTGACATGATCTTTCATCCGACTTCTGCATTTTCAGTATTTTGTACTAGAATTTTGTTTTAATTCCAATCATCCATCACTATTTATACAGTGACAATACAAGTATGTATCCCACGTTACATTAACCCTTAACCCGCTAACCACGACTATACTAGCCTTTGCGTACATTGTAAACCCAGATCTGTCTGCGAGTAACTCCTTTTGTCACATAAATGGAATGGTCTTATTCAAAGAAACAACAAATCATTATATAGGCTATATGTAGCTGATTAAGGGTTAACATCATATCTATTTACCATAAATGCTTAAGCCTGATAATGTATAGTTATTCTTGTCCTCGTCATGACGTAAATTAAATGAGTGAAAACACAGAAATGAATTTGTATTTGTATTTATAACATTACTTATGCAATAATGAAACAATATACGTTTAAGCTGATTTCCGTTTGAACTTCCCTTGTAACACGTATAAACAAATTAAACGGTAGTGTAGCAGAATGTATACTTAAAACACAATTAAGTATATTAATTGAGAAATAACTGTACATTATATTAACAAAGTTCAGAAAATTATGGCATAATATAGGCACTTATACATATTAACGACGCAGGTAAATTCACTTTAAAAGAAATACAAATTCAAGTATATTAATATTGAAGAAAACACAGAAATCGAACAGGTTGTATAGCATTTACAGAATAGAGATTGGACACTTACTCAAATCTCACATAATCTCGTATGCCATCAGATAAGACTGCAAAATCTCGTTCTTCATTTTCAGTTATTTTATTGAATATCATTTCACAGTTCAATTGCAGACTCATGTTATGAAAAATGATGACTTCTCTGCACACACGCAAGCACACGCGCAAACATGAAACAACAGTCACAAAGGAAATAAACATGTTTATGAAATTTAAAGTGTGAGTTAGCACAAACATAAACAGACAGATAATAGGGGTATCGTTTTTGAAATGGTCAGTTGCAAAACAGGCTGTTGGGGTGGTGGTGGGTGTGTGTGTGTGTGTGTGAGGGTGGGGGGGGGGGGGGGGGGGCTGTTGGGGTGGTGGTGGGTGTGTGTGAGGGTGGGGGGGGGGGATTAAACCAGTTTAAAGATATTTTGAAGTCTAAAAATAATGTTTTAGTATCACTTTCTCAAGTATGAGGTTACCTCGATAACTACCAACCGTGTACGTTTTTACACCTGACCACGAAGTCAAAATAAAGTGATGCATTTGCTTTTATTTATCCCACAGCTCAACGTCGGACATATCATACTGGGATGAAACAGCTACATGTGTATTAAATCTCAGTCAGTGAACAATTTATGCGTTGAAAAGGCGAAAATCCGAGTCTGAGATACGAACATTCTCAGATACAAACATACCCAGATACGAACAGTCTGAGATACGTCCACCGCATATTATAGCTATAGAGCCACCCCAGAATGATATATAATTTTTCACCTAAAATGAAAACATGCGTCCACGCCAAATATATATAGTCTAACTAGTATATAAAAAGTGGGAGCAAATAACAGGTTAACAGTGGGGGCAAATAACAGGTTAACATCAAACTGAATTTGATGACAACAAAGACCAATGAATAAAAAATACTGAACAGTTAACCGTAAATAAAACAAAATAACCCACATTTGACAGGTGTACGATACATGGTAGGGTAGAGGACGGGGACAATACATATGTATTCGACATTCGCTACAGATTGTGGATAACAGATAAAACGTACAACAATATTCTCAATAACAGATGACAAATAATAAGTTTCACCAATAACAGATAACATTAAATTAACTAGTATCAGTTAACAGTAAATCTCAAAAACAGATAACAAAATATAAATTTTGCCAATAATAACATAACAGAAATAACCCTTACCCCATGTTAAAACAGTCTTTGGTGATAAATTACGTCCCAACACAGTAGTTATCAATGTTATTTAATAAGTCATTAAATCGCTTTATGACGGTTTCTTTTTTGTAAGTGTGTGTGGTGCGTGTGCGTGCGTGCGTGTTTGTGCGTATGCGTGTGTGTTTGTGTGAATGCATGTGTGTGTGTGTGTGTGCGTGTGTGTGTGTGTTTGTGTGTATGCTAGTGTGTGTGTGTGTGTGTGTTTGTTTGTGTGTATGCGTGTGTTTGTGTGAATGCATGTGTGTTTGTGTGTATGCGTGTGTGTTTGTGTGTATGCTAGTGTGTGTGTGTGTGTGTGTGTGTGTGCGCGCGCGCGTGCGCGTGCGTGCGTGAGTGCGTGTGTGTGTGTGTGCGTGTGTGTGTGTGCTACGTGCTGGTGAGTGATACACTTAATACAGAGTGGCCAAAGTTCCCGCAGCCAACATGGAGAGAGCTGCGGTGACCGCTGTCGCACTACTGCGGATGCTGCACGTTTTCATCACGATGTAGATGCTTATACTGCCAGTTTGCGGGTTCACATCGTCGTCGGTAGCCGTGACAATGAGTTCATATCCAGCTTTCGAGTTGCTGGCGACGGTCTTGTCGTTTGCAATCGTGATGACTCCCGCGCTGCTGATCTCAAATACCATGTCCGTGTTACCCTCTAAAACAAAATTAAACTTGCGGTTAGACACATATTATTATTATTATGATGATGATGATCATGATGATGAGGATGATGATGATGATGATGATGATGCTTGACAGATGCATCACCGTGTTCAAAATGTCAACGTTTTCAACATGAAAAAAGCTAGTTAATGTTCTCCGTTATGACTTTTAAATGGCGTAAGCTTTATATCCAGTATGTAAGCGTATTGTATCTTCCGAATTAAAATGCTTGGAATGACTATTACAACATTCCAAATTTGAATGTCCAGAATCGAAGGAGGTCAATTTCAGATATTTAGATCTTTGCTGGTTATAGGAACTAACCCGCCAAATAACGGCATAATTACACTACAAAACCGTTCATCAAAGTTCTATATATGTGTTCAGGTCATATAATAATGTATACATGTGCCTGGCTGGCTATCTAAAGCCGTTTATATTGTGTCTATATAGTTTAGATTTTCTTAAATTTGTATCGTCGTCAGTAGGTTCAGAAACAGTATAAATCTGTTGTAAAATGTGCCTGTTGATGGCGGGATAGTGACTTTAAAAAATACAATTAGCGGAAATAATCGTTATACCTGCTATTGTGTACGTTATGACGTCACAAATGTCCTCGTCTGTAGCCGCAACAATAGTCAATGTTGTACCTGCAGGATAACAAGTAAAGACAAGTCAACAGTAGTCAATGTTGTACCTGCAGGTTAACAAGTAAAGACAAGTCAACTGTAGTCAATGTTGTACCTGCAGGACAACAAGTAAAGACAAGTCAACAGTAGTCAATGTTGTACCTGCAGGACAACAAGTAAAGACAAGTCAACAGTAGTCAATGTTGTACCTGCAGGACAACAAGTAAAGACAAGTCAACAGTAGTCAATGTTGTACCTGCAGGATAACAAGTAAAGACAAGTCAATCAAAACTCTCCGGCAGTCCGTATAAGTTCAGTCGATAATATTTATTTATTTACACAAGATCTTCCTTTTATATGAGTAAAATGTGTCTATTTATAATACTCTTATCTGTATTTTATATTTTTATTAGTTTTCTTTTCACTTGTTTCGGATAAACATGTTTAATTACATACTGGAATCCAGGATACAGAAAATTTGAAATTCTGATTGTTTACCAGTTAATGAGTTAATATACAAGAAGTCAGAGGAATCAAACACGTATGTTTAAACGACGTTAGTGTTACACTCCGCCGGCCAACCCCGCCCAAACTCCCCAACCACACCCCCACAAAAATGGTTGAATTTGACCAACATGAAGAAAACATGTACCTGCACCGGAATTGTCAGCTAGATAAACGCCGAGCGAAGACACTGCAAAAGCTGGTGCTTCGTTCACGTTCGTAATGGAAAGGGTGCATGTCATGGTACCAATGCCACCTCCGCTGTCTGTCACACTTGTAAAATAGAATGGAATTATTTTATTTCCTAAAGCATGATGTCAAAATGATGCAAGATGCCCATCATTTATCCAAAAACCAATATGTGCGAAGTCTTCGGTAATTTGTCATTCTGTTGTTTTCTAGCGTGGAGTGTTAGATTTCTGTTTAAATCGGGGCCGTCAACATAGTATTTAGATTATTTTAAGCCACTCCTCTAGAAAGAGGAGAATGTAGGAACCTTGTCCAATAGATGTATATGATTCTTTAACATGCTCGAGGGATAAACAAACGGGACCGTCCGGTTTACGTTTCCATCCGATGGACGTGGCAAGGTGAACTATCTGACGGCCGATATGCTTGCGGCAGAGGCAGATCATCCCATTTTTCCTGGGTAGAACCCGCTATCCTTAAATATCGACACTTTCTCACTTGACAAATGGATTCAAACCTGCAGCGGTGAAAGGTGAAAAAGTTTTAGACGCAGCGTCTTTACTATCCCGTCCACGGATGCGAAAGCCACTTGATATAAATACTGATGTAGGCATCACATCTCAATATTTAAAAATGAGATGTAGTATAGGGTCCTATAGAAACCACAGCGTCCGAACGCAATGTCATCGTAGGTCCGCACTGTACTGCAAACAAGGACTTGATAATACAATGAAAGAGACAAAAAACAACAGAAAGGGTGGTGAAGACAGGGTTACCGACTTGGAACGGTAAGTAGGAAATAAGGCCTACTGGTTAGCTTGGATCGATTTTGTATGCGCATAATCCTCGCTATTATCCTGTCTTCAGCGCCCAAATAGACAAGACAGTGTAAACAAAACTACATCCCATCAAAAGGAATTCTCTAAAAATAAAACCTTATTAAATTGTTTTTCCGATAAATAATGATAGATGCTACTTACGCAATGACAAGAACTATGGATGCTGTTTGTTCAAAGTTGAGAGTTTTACCAGTCATCAGCGATAAAACGCCGTCGTTAGTGAGAGAAAGTATGGCTGGTGGTATCTGGCTTGAGAGACTGTATCCCGATATGATGCCATCAGTAAGAGCAACTATTTTTATTTCGACTGCCGTATTCTCATTTAAAGTGGCGAGTTCGCCGCCATTGCCAATTGCAGAATTATGGTCTGGATTCGACCATCCGGTGATAACACATTCTGAAATATAAACATAATTAATTTCAGTCACATGCATTCATTACGATAATACAGAAGGATAGAGAGAAGAAGAGATATGGTCCAATATGTATCTATATATAATACTGGTATATAATGATTACATAAGAGAAGGGGGATTAACACTTTTACAATCAACTCTATATACTCTGCAAAGTTACAGCCCTTTGAAATATGAATTGAATTGAATTGAATTGGATTTTATAGTCGCACCAACAGCTAAGGTCATATGGCGACTTTCCAGCTTCCATTGGTGGAGGAAGACCCCAGGTGCCCCTCCGGGCAATTTTCGTGCACGGGCGGGCACCTGGGTAGAACCACCGACGTTCCGCAAGCCAGCTGGATAGCTTCCTCACATAAAGATTCCTAGGCCCCTGAGCGATCGAACCTACAGCGGTGAGGGACAAGGGATTTCAAGTCAGAGACGTTAACCACTCGGCCACGGACGCCCCTTGAAATATGATATAATCCACATTTGGTAAAAGCAGGGCCTTATATGACACATTTTCATCCCGGTAAAAGTGAAGCGATTTTCGGTCGATATTGCATCTCCATTACGAGAAAGAGTCAGTAGAAAGCAGCATGGTCAGATCACAACAGAAATGTTGGGCAGGGGCTCCTCGAACCCGCAACGCGGTGGTAACCAGGCAATCATATGTGTAGTTTAAATGTTTCATGGTCGAAACGTTATACGGGAACGGACTCTTTTAGTGGTTATTTACGCATTATCAGGACAACTCGCTATTACTGACTATAATCTGTATTAATTTATAGCGAGCACAGCTAGCGAGAAGTGCCGAAGGCACTTCGAGCGCAAGCGAACTTTACGGTAACGGGAGAAAAAAAGAGAAAAAAAAAAGAAAAGAAAAAAAAAGAAGATAATTGCTAATCTATGTGTCTCGATTTTGATGGTAAATCGTCGTTGTCACGCTTTAAGCATTTCTAACGCAGACACCGGCTCCCACTATAGGAGTTTTAGTTTCGAAATTCTGATTTGTTTTCTTTAAAACAGTTTTCTGTGCAACGTTTCCGTTATGACTGGTTAGAGTAGAGTTTCAGAAATAATTTGAAAGTCTCTCCGACTCCATCACAAAGTCCTATAGAATATGTGCAGCAGAATATTTAAAGAGTTCAAATGCGAAACTAAGGCTTTTTAGAAAATATGTGGTTTCCGTGGGAAATTTCAAAATGACAACAAATGCAGTAATATGCTGAACATGTCAACAATTGGAGAGCGCACAATGAATAAACAACACTAGCAGCATATGTGAGTTATTCATTTAGTATGGTTTTTTATTTGTAAACACTCGGTATGAAGGTTAAATTGTCTTGGCCGGAAACTTTCCACATTATGCAAATTAGCGCGTGTTAAAATCAGTGACGTAACAGTAGTAAATATTGACATTATTTGCAGACGACTAGTGACATCTCATGTAATTTCTGGAACTCGGATTGCTTTTACTTTGTACTAACACTTTTGTGAGTTGATGTTGAGCTAGTTTAAATGATTAATTGTGGACAAATCGATTATATTTTCTTTCACTTCGTACGAACACTTTTGTGAGTTTATGTTGAGCAAGTTTTAACTGACCTTGAACTTTCCATCACTCATGTAAATATTCAGCGTTGTGCGAAGATGTTCCAGAGGAACCCAGCACAGTACTGGAAGAATAAGAAGTTTAAATGATTAATTATTTATGGACAAACCACCCTCGCCGCTAACGGAAAGCGTTTCTTCAGTCTACCCCCTAGAATAATCTAAAAAATATCCCCCCCACCCCACACCCACCACCACCCTGAAGAAAAAGAGGAAAAGTTTCCTCAGATAGACCTCCCTCTCCTGGAAAGTCTTAGACTACAAGCCACGCCACCACTCCCCAGCCAGCATGGCCATATCGGATAGATTTTGGTAATTGGTCGGAATGTCGGCAGACTGCCGCTCTGTTACCGATATCAGTAACAGAGCGGCAAGGCCCGATGTCTATCCGTTATCTGTATATAGGAAACATATCGGTTCGATATAGGCTTGCTGACTGGATTTTTGTGTTTTTTTTATGATTTGCTGAAAAGATATCGGTCAGATGTCGGCTAAATGTTGGATATGCCGAAGTCGGGTCGATGTAGAGCCGATTAATTCAATATTTTCCAATTTTTGAATTTTTTGTTTGTATGGCATGCTAAATTGATTGTTCAATGCATTAATCTGAATGAATATAGCACATTTCTTCTAATGTCTATTATTATATCTCGGCCCAACGTCAGGCCGATGTAGTTTGTACCACTTGATACCATATATCGGGCCGCTGTCAGTCCGATATAACACGCCATAAATGGAGGTAATGACATGTCATTTTGAATATTGTATATTTATTGTTAATGTGAACAGATATTCCTCGCAAATGTCATTTTTTACATTGCAAAATGATGCTACCTCAGAGCTCCAGATAAGGGTTTGGACTTTGAGTATTTTTACTCCATTGTTTTTATTTTAATTGGGTATTTGCATTTTGCAATTGGGTAAAAAATAAATTATATCCCATCATTTATTTTTCAATTGGGTATTTTTACCCTACCTGGATGTTTTCAATTGGGTATTTCCTTGTAAAATTAACTAACAACAAACAAAACACATAATCAAACATGGTACTCACGTTTATCATTATGTTCTGTGCGTTTGACATTTTTAACCGACGCTTGATTTAGATCGCCCAGCGCATACACGATATAAAAAGGGTACAGGCAAAAATGAGTAAATCGCGCACAATTAAAACTGAATTTCGGAACCAGTCTGTTCACTCGGCAGTTTCGTCTTTTACTTATATTTGATTTTGTTTCGAGATATTGTGAGAACTCTGGGCCAATACGCGATCGATTAGAAATGAAAAATTGCAAATACGCAAGCAATTCATCAAATATTTATTTTGCGTTATGATGCGCATGGTTTTGTATTTATATTGCTTTTTCCACCATTTTATTTGCGTATTTACGCAAATATGCACCTTATCTGGAGCTCTGCTACCTACATGCCTACATTCACAAGAGTTTTATTTATTGCTAATGAATATTTTTACAGTCGAGCTAATTGAGATAAGCACCTAAAAAAAGATATATATATATAAGGTAGTGAGTATTCATTAAATTGATTTGATAAAAAAAAACGGACGGAGTTAAAAGCCCGATAACCTTGTATGTTGAGAAACATATACATGTATTTTGGATTGGTAATCCAATGCTCTAGCTACATACTGTGCTAGCTGGATGGTGACAATAGAACGAATTTGATGTTTATCTGTCATATTGGGCCCACTTCGGGTCGAAACTATATCGGATACATATTGGATAGATAACTAACCGATGATGGATAGTAAACTAAAAGGATATCTAACCGATGATGGACCGATGTGTAGCCGACAAGATATTGGTCCGACTTGAAGCCGATAGGCACGCCGATCTCAGGCCGATATCGTTTGCGATACTGGTCCTATATAAAATAAAATATGGGGCCGATGAAGGCTAGATATAGGATTGCTGGCTGGGTCCTCACCCCCTAGATTTGTTCATTTCAAAATACCTCCCACACACACACACCGAACAACCCACAAAACACACACCTGTGTGTACTACGGTGTGGTATTCCAGTGTGTCAGCACTATAGACTGTAGATAGATACATTACACTAAACACAATCATAAGTCCAGATTCTATTGTGCCCATACAGGTGGGTGTCCTATTGTTTAAAATATGGTGGATGGTCTGGTTCTCATTTATTTGACTCAGATAGTGATATCTGTGGTATGATAAAAATGACCTCATTATAGAATTTAAAAACCGAAATTGTTTGTATTTGTTTTATGACATAATTATAGTCCAGTGGTACGATTCACCGGAACACAACAGACCAGAACAGAGATGAAACACCAGGATGTACTGGAACTGCCTTTTCAGTGAAAAGCAAAAATGAGATTTACACTACACAAGGGCTGCACACTGAATTTCTTCAAGAAAAGAGTCATCTATCCTTTGTTTATATTTAAATGGTTGTCTGTGACTGATAGTTGCATTATTCTGTCAGGCATTTACAACCAGCATTGGATGGTGACACTAGCATCTTTTAGGAGTGGCCCATTGGGTCAGTCACACACAGATTGGATTTCTTCAAACCCATACACTGAAGTGAATGCAACTTGCCATCTTGTACAGACGGTTCTTATTCAAGGTAAGATCAGGACAGATGGACTGTGGTGTTAAAATTAAAACAATTATCCCTATCTCTCATCTATTTGTGAATCATATTTAGTGTTATCGGCTAAATACACAGGTCACAGTTTGCATATATTTAGTAATAAATAATAACATAGAAAATTGGAACAATGTATGTATATGTATAAAGTTAACAATCTTTCAGTTTAGTTATATCACGACAGTGTATACTTGAAGCAGTGAGGTAAATGCTGAATTTGGCAGTTTAGTTTTTTTCAAGCTAGTCTAAAACTTTTTTATCTAAAATTATACTGAGTTGCAAAAGAATTAAGTGTATACAGCTCAGTTGTGAAAGAAAGTGTGCAATGAGTTTTTTTTAATGATTTATTCATTCTTCTTATTATTATTGAGGCCCCCAGGAGGATGGAAGGGGTACATCTTCCTTTGTTCCCTGAAAATATGAGTCAGTGTTCCCTTGTTCCCCACAACTATTTTGCTTTGTTCCCCAAAATTATTTGTCCAATGTTCCTCTGTTCTCTAAAAGTATTTTTAATGTTTAAAAGATTTGCTAATGTTCCCCAAAATTCATTCTGGCCTACAGTACACTGTCATCACAAAAATATTGTTTGAAATGTTAACTGTTTGTGATTTTATTTTTAATATTAAAACTAGATGTTAGAATTTTATTTCCTGTAAAGTCATGTTCCATTGTTCCCTAACCTAAAAATATGTGTCAATGTTCTCTTTTCCCCTGAAAATAATAGCCATTGTTAACAGCCATTGTTCCCTTGTTCACCAAATATAAATGGCCATTTCCCCCAAAAACCTTGAGAGGACCTCATTATTGTGTTGCTTTCAATTGTATTGTTCTTTCACCTCTTTCATTGAGTTTTATCTGTTTAACATTTACTTTCACATTTTCTGTGCTCGCCTCAAGGTTTTACCTTAGTTCATATTAGTCAAATTTATTGGAGGACACGTATTGTTTTTTTCGCTTATTGAGTAATTTTCACGGTGCAGTTGTTCGTACATGTACACCTGCATCTTCCTCTTTTTATTCTACATTTAAAAAGTCGGTAAGAGGTGCTTAAAGCTTACTTTCATGGCACCTTTTTTTGTTTTGGGCGTGGCATTTGGATGTTTTGCTTTTGATATGCACTCTTCGCTGCTGCCAAAAAAAAAAGTTTTCCCTTTTTCAACGGGAGCCTGGACGCACTATGACTGGCAGTATGCTGTCTCTCATCCATTTGACGGGCAGCGAAGGTGGGAAAGGAAGGACATATACATTTTAGTTTAACTTTATTCAACTCCTGTATACCCAGAGACTGAATTGTAATCTGAACATAAATTGTATACAAATTTGCTGTCCGTACGAATTGCTAAAAAAAATTGAATTGATTTAATTCGGTGCACGTGTAATTATGCTCGAATATCAACCGTGCTTTCAACACTTGCTTAAATGCTTTTCAGAAAGGTTGATTTCATAACGAACATTAATTTGGTGCACAGATATTTATGTCCTTAATATGATATTCAATTTGCTTTATTGCTTAATGCTTTCTACTTTAAAGGGCTTGCATAATGGTCTTTTGTGCTTACCGGCAGCCCAATTATTACCCCCATGATTGGGGCTTGTTTTTCAATACATGCCACGCCCAATTTAAATATATTTAAATAAAGTTTTTAAAAGATATATCTGTTGTTATTACAGTGCTTTCCAATAATACTGTCTATAATCTGTATTATATTCAAATTTATTGGAGGATACGTATTGTTTTTTTCGCTTATAGGGTAATTTTCACGGTGCAGTTGTTCGTACATGTACACCTGCACTCTTCCTCTTTTTATTCTACATTTAACAAATCGGTAAGAGGTGCTTACAGTTTATTCTCAAAACTTAAATTCCCTCCCTCCCAGCCCACAGGATCATTGATTTAAATAGATAATAGTGTCATCAAGTTGTATAAGTATAACTAGTGCTTTTAAGACAATTCATAATTTGTCAATACTTGTATTCAAAAGATAGTGTTTTATGTTGCAAATATAGATATACAAATCGAACAGGAAAAGCAGCATTTAAGGACGACAGTCAACCACAAACACATACAAAAACAAAGACCAATTTTAAAGATGAATAAAATGCCAAATAAGACATCACAAACACAAAAGGGTTGACAATAGGTCTACCGCCTTGGAACGATCAGTGGCAAAAATGGTCGCTGGGAAATTAAACCAGGTTCTGGGGTGCACCAAACCTCACACTTACCCTACTTCAACCAAATAAAACGGGACAGTGTAAATAAAGAAATTCCCGCCATGAACTATTCTCTAACCAACTAGGCAGCATTAATAGGCAACAATATAAGTAAAACACAAAGATGCCCATGTGTATATATAAATACAAAAAAAAAATAGCCTAGAAAGCCACAAAGAACGTATTCAATGACTTGGTAGAAGCCAGAGCAACAAGAGGAAAAAACATTGAGGGCACGACACGAAAAGCAAAGACTGTAGACAAACATCAAACGCCACCGTCCTTTTTGGCTTTAGGTAGACGTCATCATAGAATTCTCACAATTCAAGAGGAAAGCATAGTGACGAACTGTAAATGGGTCCACCACCAGGCATGCATTGCGTTGCAAAATGATTATGGTCATAACCTCTTTTGATAAACATTTTAACAAGTTTAACAAAGATAGTATGAAAGTGATCATGACCAAGGATCTTACATAGTTTGTAAATCACGTCACCATAGAAGAGTTTGTGATAGTCCTTGTCGCAAAAGAGTTCTTTAATTACTTTTATATTTGGAAAGAAGATCAGGGTTACGATAATAAAATGTTGCTAAGGTTTGACGAAGTTTATGGTAATGGTAACTCTTATGGAGTAACTTTTTAGTTATACAAAGATTACGAATATTAAAGTCCTCAACTCGAGTACTAGCTCTAGAAAAACGAATAAGTTGTGACTCATAGACCCCATAAGAAGTTGCTCGGGGAACATCCCCATCTAAACGGGGATAATTAACAATATCAAAATTAAAATCATCTCTCTTGTCATATATTTTGTTAATTATTTCACCATTTTCAAAAATCATGTAAATCAAGAAAAGAAGCGCTAGTATCAGAACTATTAGCTTTGTTAAGTTGAAGTTCTTTAGTGTATATAATATTAACCATAGTAGAACAGAAAGGGTTGTCAATGTGTAATATGTCATCCAGATACCGAGAGGTGTCATTAAAGGCCTCAGTAACATCTTCCTGGGTATCTGGTGAAAGACTCAACATAAAATCTCTTTCATAGCAATATAAAAACAATTCTGCGACAATGGGTGCACAGTTCGCATCCATAGGGATACCAACAATTTGTCTATAAACTGTCGTTCCATACCTAACGAAAATAGTATCTAATAGGAAGATGAGTGCTTCACAAACTTCTTGTCACACATAGTGCAATTGTCTAAACTGCCGTTAGTAAAAAACGCTTTAATATTATTACAAGCCAAACATGTTATATTTTCCCTAGCGAATGTGTTTTGAATAAAAGCAATACGCTTGTCTTTGATAAGGTGATGTGGTAAGGTTGTATATAGCGTAGAGAAGACATAAGTGCTAACAGATGAAACTTGACGTTTATTGTAAATTTTATTAAGAACGTCTCCTGAATTTTTAATAGACCAAAGCAAATTAATCCTAGAGTTTTCATAAGTTTTATCACAATATTGTGTATGTGATCTTTAACGGCAGTAAGACAGAAAGATCATGTTGCTTTTCTGAGTTATATATTTTCAGTTGATGACTTCATCATTGATGCTCTCCAATGTGTCGTTAAAAGGAGAAATTGAATAGTTAATTATAACCACAAATAGTCATAAACGCTATTTGAATATATTGTTTCATTTAGAATTGTTTAACTGTGAAACGACACTCTTACAAAAATAAATAAATAAATAAATAAATAAATAAATAAATAAATAAAATAAATAAATAAATAAATCAATCAATCAATCAATCAATCAATCAATCAATAAATCAATCAATCAATCAATCAATCAATCAACCAACCAACCAACCAATTAAATAAAAAAATAAAAAAAAATAAAAATAATTAATTAATTATTTAATTATTTAATTAATAAATGAAAATAAATCAATAAATAAATATATAAATAAATGAAAAAATGATATAAATAAATAATTAAAATAACATACCTGCGCCATCATGAAACAATACCATACTCAATACACACACAAAACTGAATGCGCCGTACATTTTCATATTGTTATCTCACTTCTTCGATCCTTTCCTTTGGAAATAATAACACTGCCACCCGTATTCCCACTCGTTATCAAGTTTATAGCCTTCAGTGCATGGCCGTTGTCATAACAAACTAAACGTAGATCTTCTTGTCACGAATTATGTTTTTATTTTTAATCTCATCCTTCCGCTGCAACCTATGGAAGTGTATAGCTGTCAACTTGTCACAAAATATGTTTAATCCCATATAGCAGCCTGCATTACCTACACTAAAGGTTACAAAAAAGTCTACACTAAAGGAACCAACTGATGCACTAAAGGTAACACGATTTTGACCTCCACTAAAGGTAACAAGCCTATACCCTAAAGGTAACAACACATTCTTGGTACTTGTTTTTATTGGAAACTCGGCTATATATTTGTGTGAGAAAAATAAGAGCAATTGTTATATTCATTTGAAAAAAGCGTCCGATTTCGAATAAAGAATCGAAGCTAATGCACGTGCATCCAATATGTTTCAATAGAAAGAGGCTATTCCACTTTTTTATCATTATTGTTCTCCCAAGGCACGTTGTTGATGGTACTATAGCGACGGGAAAATAAAGTTTATAGAAGAATTGATTTTAATTTGTTCAGCGTTTATGCAGTTTTAAATGCCGATAGTAAATGGTAAGTTCCACGAAGCGCGTTGTTTGTGCGTTTCTGTGATTTTAAACGCTGGTAGTGAATGACAAACTAACCAAAAATTGAAACCAAAAGAACTTCATGCAAAAATGCAGATCAATTCTTAATATATCAAGACACTCCCCTATAC
This sequence comes from Cyrtodaria siliqua, assembly GCA_037043455.1. Classification (NCBI taxonomy): domain Eukaryota; kingdom Metazoa; phylum Mollusca; class Bivalvia; order Adapedonta; family Hiatellidae; genus Cyrtodaria; species Cyrtodaria siliqua. The sequence continues at coordinate 64,841 of JAWPHD010012988.1, forward strand.
TATTTTACGTAATAATACGCTGAAATGTAACTACTCTGGATGGTTTATAAGCATCACCAGTTTCGGTGAAGATGCATTGCTTAACAAGTTTTGTTTTAAAAAGACTGAAAGCAATTTTGAACTTATGTGATGGTAAATCCAAAAACAATTAAAACAATTATTACGTGTTTCAAACTTATATTAAATCTGCATATACATTCAATTGTACTCCTTTTTGTCATTTTTATAAAAATGTCTATAAAACGGTCACTTTGGCTAAATAGTTGTTTTGTTTTTTTTTGTAGCTTTTGTTCTGTAAATCAAAAACTATAATTCATAAGATCATTCATTTCAAGTTATGAAAAGTGTATTTTGCGGGCTCGGATAACATTTTCCTTAAATAAAAATATTGCAAAGAAGCTGAAATCGATATAAACCACATTTGACGTAGAATGTATGATTTACACAAACTTAAATATCATATATGTGTAGCCGTCTAAGTTTTCATAAAACTCCCGAAATTAGAAGGTTGGCCATTTCGTTGAAAATTCATTATTTAATCTAAAGCACTCACTTATGGGTGTGTAAATGAATTCAAGTAAAAAACATATTGAATATTGAAAACTCAGTCACATGTCATTGAAACGCTATTTTAACGCATGCATATTTTAAAGGGACTGAAGGCATCTGACAATTAACTATGTATATCGCTTATCATATCTCGATACAGACTCTATGTGGTCCTCTCCGGAAATGTTTATAACAAAAACAATCGATAGAACCGATGGATGCTCCCCGAAATGTATCCTCAACTTCGCATATGGCCTATTTATCACCCAGCAGTTTTTAATTTGCAATTCCATTTTTAGTTTTTGACCTATGCTTACCAAGGGCAATAACTCTTATTTTAACGAAGATTGGTCGTAGATCTCTGCATTTTCTCTCATTGCGCGTTATCACTGTGTGAAGTTTCATCGCAGTCCCATTAGTAGTTTCTATCATTTATGCTACGGACATGAATTATAAATATAAAATTCAAAGGGTAATAATTCCATTTTGATAGAGATAGAGTTATGCTTTTGTGTTCGACACTTCCTCGCATTTATCACTGTGACAAATTTCATTAAAGTCCCATGAATGGTTTTTGCATAATGCTCCGGGCAAGAATTGTAAGTATAAAATGACAAAGGGCAATAACCGTCTAATTGCAATGAAGAAAGAGTGTTATGATTCTTGTGCTCTGCACTTCTTCTTACTGTCTTTCATCATTGTTTGAAGTATCATTGCAATCCCATTAGTGGTTTTTGAGTTATGCTGCGGACAAGAACTTCAAGTATAAAATTACAAAGGGCAATAAGTCTAATTGAAAGAAGACAGTGTTACGGTTCTTGAACTCTGTACTTCCTTTCATTGCCTTCTATCATTGTGGGATGTTTCATTGTAGTCCCATAAGTAGTTTTGAAGTTATGCTCCAGACAAGAATTCTAAGTATAAAATTACAAGGGCCAATAACTCAAATTTGAATAAAGACATAGTTACAGTTCTTGAACTCTGTACTTCCTCTCATTACCCTCTATCATTGTTTGGAATTTCATTGCAGTCCAAGTAGTAGATTTTAAGTCATGATTCGGACAATATTCTATGTTTAAAACTACAAAGGGCAATAACTCTATATTAAATGATGACAGAATTACATTTCTTGTATTCTCATTTTCCTCTATCATTGTGTGAAGTTTCATTGTAGTCCCATCAGTAGTTTTGAAGTGATGCTCCGGACAAAAATTCTAAATATAAAACTACAAAGGACAAGAACTCTAATTTGAAGGATGACTGAGTTACGGTTCTTGCACTCTGCACTGCCTCTCATTGCTCTCTATTATTCAGTGAAGTTTCATTATAGTCCCGACAGTAGTTTTGAAGATATGCTCCGGACAAAATTGGGACGGACGGAAAGACGGACAAAGCGGAGTTTCATTATAGTCCCGACAGTAGTTTTGAAGATATGCTCCGGACAAAATTGGGACGGACGGAAAGACGGACAAAGCGGCGACTATATGCTCCCCCGTAAATATCCGGGGAGCATAAAAAACAAAATACATATAATAGATGTATATTGACCACGTTATATCCTTATATTTATTGGAATTCTGAAAGAATACTTTTAGACAGTAAAAATACGCAAACATTTGAAAACAAGAGGACCATCCGTTTTAAGGCTGTATTGTGTCACGTGATGCTATAATATTAAACGATAGAGATATTCTCACAAATTCGACCAAATTCAAGCGAATGTTGGGTGTAGGTGGAGGTTATTGGTGGGTAGAGGCTACGGGGTGTCAGATAAAGTGTTCTTGCATACCGGACAAGGATATCCGCCATTTTACCGGGGCTAGATATTTCCATCTCATCCTAGGGTCGAGATAAAACTCTCGCGCGCCAACATCCGGTATGCAGGAAAACATGCAAAACGTTAATAGCTGGCGACGTCAATGCACAACATTTCTCTGATATGCCAGAAAAAGAATCTATCATGGGTAATCGGTTCAGATAAGGAATTCTTGCATACCGGACAAGGATATCCGTCATTTTTCAGGGGCTAGATATTTCCATCTCACCCTAGGGTCGAGATAAAATTCACGCGCGCCAACATCCGGTATGCAAGAAAATATGTAAAACGTTAGTGGCTGGCGTCGTCGACGCACAACATGTCTCTGATATGTCTCTGATATGCAAGAAAAAGAATCTATCATGGGTATTCGGTTCAGATAGGGAATTCCAACCCTCGGTATAAGTGTTTTAATCGGAACCAGGGCAGATCCTCGGTTCCGATAAAAACACGTATACATCGGGTTGGAATTCCCTATCTTTACCGGATACCCATGTAAGATTATTATAGTCTTTTATTGGAATTTACATTATGAACAAGGTCAGGGAAGGGGAGTGGGAATAGGTCGGGTGGGGGAACATGGCGTGTCAATGGGTGTGTGGGTCAGATATAGCTAGTTTTCAAACTTATCCGAGCTTTTATTGATATTTTATTTCTGAACACATTTGGTCAAGATCTGATGAAAATAGCAGAAGATAGAGTGTAAACAAAGCAAAGTTTATCATGTTTAAATAGTTCAAGTGTTTAAATAATTCAAGGGTCATACCTCTGCTGTTTCGACACTGCTATTTTTGAATTTGTAGCCGCTTTCATCTATTCTATGACCGAGATAACTTAAAAAATAAAACATTTCCGGGGGAAAAAAAAACAAAAAAAAACAGCGGGTGGAGTGGTGATGGTGTTGTGGTTGGGGAGGGGTGGCGTGAGATGTGGAACATAGGGGTGGGTGTGAGCTAGCTATGGGCGTGAGATGTGGGACATAGGGATGGTTGTGAGCTAGCTATGGGCGTGAGATGTGGGACATAGGGATGGGTGTGAGCTAGCTATGGGCGTGAGATGTGGGACATAGGGATGGGTGTGAGCTGGCTATGGGTGTGAGATGTGGGACATAGGGATGGGTGTGAGCTAGCTATGGGCGTGAGACGTGGGACATAGGGATGGGTGTGAGCTAGGGGTGGGTGTGAGCCAGCTATGGGCGTGAGATGTGGGACATAGGGATGGGTGTGAGCTGGCTATGGGTGTGATATGTGGGACATAGGGATGGGTGTGTGCTAGCTATGGGCGTGAGATGTGGGACATAGGGATGGGTGTGAGCAAGCATTGGGCGTGAGATGTGGGACATAGGGATGGGTGTGAGCTAGGGTGGGTGTGAGCCAGCTATGGGCGTGAGATGTGGGACATAGGGATGGGTGTGAGCTAGCTATGGGTGTGAGATGTGGGACATAGGGATGGGTGTGAGCTAACTATGGGCGTGAGATGTGGGACATAGGGATGGGTGTGAGCTAGCTATGGGCGTGAGATGTGCGACACAGGGCTGGGTGTGAGTTAGCTATGGTTGGTTTTCTTGTCCTAACTTTTAATGGGAACATTAAATCAAGTTTGGAAAAGATCGGATAAAAATGGACCTACAGTGTTAACAAAACAAGTCACGTTTTTCATTCATCCAATGGTAACACTTCTGCTGTTTCAAATTTGACTGGTTATTGAACGTATACAAGGTGTCATTGATATAAACATTCTGAAGTTCGAAAAATATCAAATGGAAAGAGTATATTAAATATGTGTACCACAAAAGAAGAAACACCCCGCATTTCCAATAAAAACAGCACCAATAATGTGTTGTTACCTTTAGGGAATGGGGTGAAACCTTAGTGCAGGTCGAAAATCGTGTTACCTCAAAGGTGTTACCTTTAGTGCAGTTTGTTACCTTTAGTGCAGTTGTTACCTTTAGGGTTGCAAGATACGTTGGTGCAGAGAAGCTACACAACTTCGTGTGTGCCATCGTACCATTGTGCCATCGCATCGTACCACTGTGCCATCGCCATCGTACCATCGCCATCGTACCATTGTGCCATCGCGCATGTTTAATTTGTATAATGTCGATACGCGATGGTACGATAACCCTAACGGAACACCTTAACATCTTAGGTAAGCTTCGTGTAAAGTTTTGAAACAATCGGTTGAAACGTGGGCGGTGGCGGGGTTAGATAGTCGGAGAAACTTTTCGGGACGGACGAAACGACAGACAGGCGGACAGACGAACACCATGAACAGTTAATGAAAGTTTCCGGCTCCTATATCTCCACCCGTTGTCTATAGTACAGGGCTCGGGACAAAACGTTGACCTTTTGCAGAACTTATATTGTCAGTGAAATTAATTGATTGAGACGTATTTAAAAAGCACCGATCAAAAGAGATAGGATAAAAAAAACAGTTTATTTGATATCATTCCCCGGTGCGTTCTCATCAGCGCACCAGTCCAGATCGATACGTTGACAATAGTTAGGAGATTTGATGAAATTCGTGCGCATCTATTTCGTGATGTCACCGCTGTGTCAGATTCATTAAAGATGTTCCACTCGTATACAAAACATCCGCCTAATTGCGCATTATAGATTATGGTTTATATTAGCCTTTGTTTAGTTTCGACTGCCATAGTTGCACGGCCATTTCTGAATGACACCATGACGAATGACATAAACTTATTTTCTTAATTAGAGCATTAGAGCAGAAACATACGGATGTATTAGAGGAAAAAGTTGTATCATTAGCTACCAACTGCGGAATATCGGTCATTGAACGTTGGTCATAGAGTTTCTGATTCTGGTAACAAATCCAATGAAAGTTGGTCAAATAAAATAAAAATCAAGAAACTTAATGCAACAATACTGTAATGCATGTATGCATGTTTTAGGGAAGCAAAACAAGATGGTTACACAGAACCCGGGATGATATGTTATCTCATGCTTGCCAAATATTCTTTCTTAAATTCTAAAAAATAAATCTTAAGAAGAACAAGAGCTGTCGGAGACCAGCGCTGCGCGACTATTCGATTTTTCAGAGAATAATAAAGTATATAGCCAGTATAATATACCATCCGAAAACAAGGCTAAAACAATGTGGGGTGGGGTTAGGGGCGAGGCTAAAACAATGTGGGGTGGGGTTGGGGGCGGGGCTAAAACAATGTGGGGTGGGGTTGGGGGCGGGGCTAAAACAATGTGGGGTGGGGGTTGGGGGCGGGGCTAAAACAATGTGGGGTGGGGTTGGGGGCGGGGCTAAAACAATGTGGGGTGGGGTTGAAGGCGGGGCGGGGCGGGGCGGGTATAGAAACTGGGGCCGATGAAAATTGATTGTTAGAATCTCATACAAATTATAGATAAATGTGGGGCAGTGTGTGACAATTTTTGTGTGGCCTCATTTCATTTTTTTTATTATTGATATTCCAATATTCCATCTGTGTATCTGAATTGATATGTAAATGATTGCGTTCAAATTAAAATTTGGTAGGGGGGGGGGGGGGGGGGGGGGGTGCAAAACATATTGATCAACTGACAAAACAAAACAAAACGTTTCGAGTGGGGTGTGTGTTGTGTCAACACAAAACAAAAGATGAAAAAAAGTGATGATGGGAAGGTTGTGGGTGGGGGTGGGTGGGGTGTTGTGGGGGTGGGGGTGGGGGTGGGGTGGGTAGGGCGTGCAGAACATATTGAAACATATTGATAAAACTAAACAACACAGATATATGCAAAAGCAAACAAAAAACATTCGGGTGGTGGTGAGGATGGTTGGGGGTTGGGGCGAAACATATTGATCAACTGATAAAACAAAAATAACAAGTTTCGAGTGTGGTGGAACAACATAGCTATATGTGTACTGACCAAAACAACACAAAAATATGTAAAAAAAAAATCGAATTTCGAGATGGGGGGCAGGGGAGCGTGGGGAAGGGCAACATAGCTATATGAGTAAGAATTGACCTTCAGGTTTATGAATATTATATCATAAGTAAGAACACAAAAATATGTAAAAAAAATAAAAAACAAAAAAAACGTGTTTCGAGTAGGGTGGAAGGCGGTGTTTCGTGTGGGGGGAGGCGGGGGAGGGGTGGGGTGTGTGGCAGCATAGTTGGTGATGATGGGGTGGTTGATGATGGGGTGGTGGAATGGTTGGGGGTGGTGGCAAAACATATTGATCAACTGACAAAACAAAACAAAACGTTTCGAGTGGGGTGTGTGTTGGGGGTGGGGGACAGCATAGCTATATGTGTCAAAACTGATCAAAAATAACACAGAAATATGTAAAAACAAAAAAATGCGTATCGAATTTAGGGGTGGGGAAGGCAGGGTGGGAAAGGTGGCAGGGTGGGAAATTTACGTGGTCTCAGCGATTTTTTAAAGCAAGATGGCCGACTTACTAAAATCAATCTATTTGAAATTCGTTATCAACGGTTTAGTTCTACTGCTGTGTTACTGAAGTTGGCACTGAAATAGACTCGAAATGGCGTTTTTGTCGTGTTTCGGGTGTTGCCGGCGGGCAGATCAACCACATAGACACGCGGGCGCAGCG